>BDUI01003326.1:24591-37868 GCA_002335545.1 Apodemus speciosus | reverse complement strand
TACCAAATGATGTCCGACAAGAAGGAAAGAGTGGACCCTGGTTCTGGAAAGGCCTAATGCATCAGTGTAGGGGAATACCAGAACAGGGAAGTGGGAAGGGGTGGATGGGGGAACAGGGGAGGGGAAAGGACATATGAGACATTTGGGGGGTGGGGAACCAGGAAAATGGAATTGAAATGTAAATAAAGAATATATCCAATAAAAAAAAGCAAGTTGAGCAAGCCAGGGGAAGCAAGTCAGTAAGTAACATCCCCCCATGGCCTCTGCATCAGTTCCTGCTTCCTGGCCTGCTTGAGTTCCAATCCTGACTTCCTTTGTTGATGTATAGCAGTGTGGAAGTGTAAGCTGAATAAACCCTTTCCTTCCCAACTTGCTTCTTGGTCATAATGTTTGTGCAGGAATAGAAACCCTGACTAAGACAACCTTCCACCTTGTAACCTTCAACCCTGTAGCTGACTGCAAGAATGTATTGCTCGAGTTACAACACAGAGTGTGTTCTTCACAAATGATTTCATTTTCCCCAAATAAAGTTCTCTGATCCATGTTCAAACTTTTTCCCTTCTACAGAAAATGGGAGGAGGGTGGTTACCTGGATAAATCTCTATAAAGTCACTATAAACCCAACAGAGTGAGAGCAGATTCTGCCCTGAGAAGGTGGAGACTTTACTCGAGGCATCTTCCATTTCCTAAATGGCCCTCTAGCAGAGTTCTAGAGCAAGTTGGCTCTGGCAATGTGGAGACAGTATCAATTCACAGTTCACTTGTAATCTGAAACCTTGCTCACTCTGAGCCCATGTGCTTATATGTGCAGATATTCATAACCAAGAAGGAGATGTTAATGAAGTATAGGATTGTGACCAAAGATGCCTAAAATATTATAAACCTACTTTAAAAGTTAAGCTCTTTTCAGTTTTAAGGATTCAACTGCAGTGTTAGGTCTCCCTTCTCTACCGTCTCCTGTATTCTGCCTCCCTTTCCCATCCCATTGACCTTCCTGTTTAGTGTCCTCTTTGTCTCTCTATAAAACTATACTCTGTTCCCCCTTCGTTAGAAAAGGTCCCTGCTCTCCACCTCTAACCTCTGTGGGTAGGTGTACTAAGTGAAATACAGATATCTAAAGTTTAAAAACAAACTCCACAGAGAAGAGAAATATGTGTTTATCTTTCTGGGTCTGAGCTATCTCTCTCAGGATAACTTATTACTAGATCCATCCATTTACCTGAAAATCTCATCATTTCAGTTTTCTTCCATGGAGTAACACTGGGTACATAACAGTCACTCTCCGGAATGGCTTCATTCCAGAAATAGCTGACCAGCAGAAAATGGACTCTGTGGGGTTTGTTTGTCTTGAGGTGTGAATGTGTGTGTGTTTTGTTTGTTTTGTTATTTCTATTTTTGTTTTAAAGAGATAGAATTAACATGAAGTTTGGTAAGCATGGAGGGGGAGGATCTTGGAAGAGTTGGGGGAAAGAATATAATAAAAATATAGTGTATGAAAATTTTAAAAATAAATGTTTTAATTGCCAAAATAATTTTTAATTTTTTAATCCTCAACAGACATTTGAAAAGCTAAAGTTTGAGAATGTTACAATTTATTGATCTAATTTGGAATAGTTTATAAAATATATTTAGACATGTAGCACTTAAAGTTACAAAACTACTATATACTTTAAAGAAAAGCTTTTGAAAGGGTAAAACTGTAGTTGCCATAAAGTTGCTTTCTGGATCCCCATTAGAAGATCTACAGCCACTGCTCAAGTTCAGGTTCTCCAAGGCATCAGAGAACATGCACAGCACTGTCTCTGAGAGCCCAGAGCAATCTAAAGAGCCGCCCAGCCAAGGTGACTCTTGGTCCTAGCTCCTGCCAACTGCTTACATCTTACTTTGAGGATCAGAAGCCCTCAAGTGGAGCTAGGCTAGTCAAGAGAAGAAAACAGAAAATGTCCTTTGCCTTATAGAAACCTTGTAATTTTATGAGGTCCCATTTGTCAAATCTTGATCTTAGAGCATAAGCTGTTGGTGTTCTGTTCAGGAAATTTTCCTCTGTGCCCATGTGCTCAAGGCTCTTCCTCAGTTTCTTTTCTCTAAGTTTCAGTGTGTCTGGTTTTATATGGAGGTCCTTGATCCACATGGACTTGAGCTTAGTATAAGGAGATAAGAATGGATCGATTTGCATTCTTTTGCAGGCTGAACCAGCACCATTTGTGAAAAGTTTATCTTTTTTCCACTGGATGGTTTTAGCTCCTTTGTCAAAAATCAAGTGACCATAGGTGTGTGGGTTTATTTCTGGGTCTTCAATTCTATTTCATTGATCAAGCTACCTGTCACTGTACCAATACCAACTGCTGGTGGGATTGCAAGCTGGTACAACCACTCTGGAAATCAGTCTGGCAGTTCCTCAGAAAACTGGGCATGATGAGGACCCTGCTATACCACTCCCGGCCATGTACCTAGAGGATTCCCCAGCATGTAATAAGGACACATGTTTCACGATGTTCATAGCAGCCCTATTTATAATAGCCAGAAGCAGGAAAGAACCCAGATGTCCCTCAGTGGAGGAATGTGTGACCTCCTCCAGCCCATTGTTCTCAAAGAATAGCAGCTAGCAACTTGACCATCAGTCTCCTGCAGAACAAGCAGAACCAGTTTCCAGCCTTCAGGGGAGGGACTTGGCCTGCCTTTTTATTTTGGGAGAGATGCATTAAAGATTGAGACTTGAACAAGAAGTCATGCCTGTCTCCATGTGTTTTCTCTTGCCACCCTGTTCCTTCTATCCTCATCTCTCCTTCCAGAGAACCCGCCCATTAGTATGTAACTGCTGGACACTACAGAATGGATACAGAAAATGTGGTATATTTACACAATGGACTACTACTCAGCAATTAAAAACAATGAATTCATGAAATTCTTAGGCAAATGGGTGGAACTGGAAAATATCATCCTAAGTGAGGTAACCCAATCACAAAAGAACACTCATGTTATGCACTCACTGATAAGTGGATATTAGCCCAGGAGTTTGGAATACCCAGAACACAATTCACATATCAAATGATGCCCAAGAAGAAGGAAGAACAAAGTATGGATACTCTGGTCCTTCTTAGAAGGGAGAACAAAATACCCACAGAAGGAGATACAAAGACAAAGTGTGGAACAGAGACTGAGGGAAAGACCATGCAGATACTACCCCATCTAGTGATCCATCCCATATACAGTTGCAAACCCAGGCACTATTGTGGATGCCAATAAGTGCTTGCTGACAGGAGCCTGATATAGCTGTCACCTGGGAGGCTCTGCCAGTGCATGACAAATACAGAGGGGGACACTCTCAGCCAACCACTGAACTGAGAACAGGGTACCCAATGGAGGAGCTAGAGAAAGGACCCAAGGAGCTGAAGGGGTTTGCAGCGCCATAGGAGGAACAACGATATGAGCCACCCAGTATTACCAGAGCTCCCAAGGACAAAAACATCAACCAGATAGTACACACAGTGTTATCCATGGCTCCAGACACATAGGCAGCAGAGGATGGCCTTGTTGGACATCAAAGGGAGGAGAGGCCCCTGGTCCTGGAAAGGCTCAATGCAGCAGTGTAGGGGAATAAGAGGACAGGGAAGTGGGAGGGGTTGATTAGGGAACAGGGGGAGGGGAGATGGCTTATAGGACTTTTGGGAGGGGGGGGAGGACCAGGAAAGGGGAAATCATTTGAAATGTAAATAAAGAATATATCTAATAAAAAAAAAAAAGCAGAAAATGGAGCAGCAGGGGGCAAGTGGCGTGCAGAGGATAAGCTGAGCAGCTACTGGAGCCTACGGATGGTCAGAACTAGATGCTTGAAACTTGCATACTTGGTATAAAATGAGCAGTGTGGCCCCTGTTTTAAATATAAGAACACCTGAGAATTAAAAGTTCGTGACATTTGTCAAGGTCATGCTGCTGCTGTGTGAGAGACCTGGGACACTGCAGTACTACCCTCCAAGCCTTGGCAGAGTTCTACTAACGAAACTCATGACACCAAGAACTAAAGAGGTTTTTCAGTATGTGATCCGTGACAAATAGGCACAGAGACAGAGCCCACTCACAGTAAGTCAATTATTTATATAAAACAGATAAGAATTATGTCCCTTGTTCCTTTCAGGTCTATTATAATGATATTCATTTTGTGACTCTGTGTGTGTGTGTCTGTCTGTCTATCCTCTCTCTCTCTCTCTCTCTCTCTCTCTCTCTCTCTCTCTCTCCTCCCTGTGTGTTTTTATTCAGACATTATTCATTCTTCACACAATCCTTGAGAATGTTTTATATTAGAAGTAAGGGTCCTAGTAACCATGGAAATCTTAGGCACAAATTTCCCAGTTTTGTGCTAATGAAGAGCATTTCAGCTCCCAATAATTTGCCATCAAACAGATCTTGTTTGAAATCAGTGCCATTCCACCAAATACCTAGATAAGAAAATTATGTAGGACAATCACTTAAATCCCAATAAACCATCTACAAGAACAGATGAAAATGCTTAAATAGTTTCTCAAAAATATCTGTAGCTTTTGAACATATTTTTGAAACTAGGTCAGTAAATTCCATGTTTAAATTCAAAGATCAAAATCATCAAATAAGAAACCAACTGTGAGAATTCTAGCATATAAAGCTATATTTTAAGTGCAACCTATTATACTGAGGCTTGTGGGTTTTTAATTCTAATATGTTAATTTTAATAAAAAAAGAAATGAAAAAGAACTCTAGAAAAAACTAAGCGTATGAACTTAGGGGGTAAGAACTGAACCCAGCATCTATTCACCAGAAAGAATTTTGGTTTGGAAAAACAGTGTATCTACATTCTGATAATTTTGTAATAAATTAGCTGCGTGGCCAGAGGTCAGACAGTTGAGTTCTGTAGACTTCAGTTCTTTCATCTGTAAAAGATAGGATGGCAGATTGGGTGATCATTAAGATACTTTCAACCATTTCAAAAAAAAAAAAAGAGGGTGATAATGATCTGTTGCTGGGTAAAGAAATTCTTGTGGAGAATTGCTTACAGAAAAAGTGAACAAAGTATATTTTTCTCTCAAAACAGTAACAAAATAAACACTTTACAAATAAGAAGAAAGCAGGTACATTGCATAAGACAAAAATTGGTCTGTTTCAGCATGTTTAAGAAATTTTACTTAGGGAATGATC
Source organism: Apodemus speciosus (assembly GCA_002335545.1). Taxonomy (NCBI): domain Eukaryota; kingdom Metazoa; phylum Chordata; class Mammalia; order Rodentia; family Muridae; genus Apodemus; species Apodemus speciosus. The sequence goes on along the minus strand of BDUI01003326.1, from coordinate 32,699 downwards.
ACATTCTATCTGATAATTTAGCTGAACTTTACAAAATGAGATTTAAATTTGTATTGAAGCACGACCAACTTTGGATTCCCTCCTAAAATACCTTACTGTCTTTCCCCTAGGGGACAATAAATTATAGCAACATAAATGTTGTACCGGCTCAACAGATACAATTTTGAGTTGCTGAGGAGACTGCCCACACACAGCTTCCCAGGAGCAGAGTAGGAAGGGGTTTTTCACTCCAACCCTGAAGGTTGCAGATCTAACCCAATTGTCCAGTACAAATAGACCTTCTTTGTACTCACATATGAGAGGCACATACTTAGCCAAAGAAGCAAGCTGTTATCCTTATTCTTGACTTTTATACACCTAAAAACCAATGTTGGAGCAAAGAGAAGAAGGAAAGAGAATGTCACATAAAAACCTGGTCCTAGGTTTTTCTTTTGATATATATGGAATTTGTGTACTCTGTAAATGTATTTTGAAATGAAATAGAATTAACTGCATCACTTCCCTTCTTCTCTTGAGCCCCTCATACCTGCTCTTCCTCAAACCCCTCCTTGCTGCTAGTCTTATGTCAACTTGACACCCAAACTCTAGTTAGTTATATGAAAGGAGGGAACCTTAACTGAGAAAAAGGCTTCCATAGAATCCAGCTGTGGGGCATTCTCTAAATTAGTGGTTGATAAGCAAGCATCCAGTTGGGCTCTGTAAGAAAGCAGGCTGAACACGCCAGAGGAGGAAGCCAATGAGCAGTATCCCTCCATGGCCTCTGCATCAGCTCCTGACACCAGGTTCCTGCCCTGTTTGAGTGCCTGTCCTGACTTCCTTTGAGACTAAACTGTGATGGGGAATATAAGTCAAATAAACTCTTTCCTTTCCAGCTTGCTTTTGGGCATGCTGTTTCATTGCAGCAATAGAAACACTATGTAAGACACATCCCATGCCTCTTCTAGCCTAACACTGGTAGTTCCTTTTTTAAATTATTATTGTTTTATGTACATATGTGTACATAAATCTGAGTCCACTTTTGTCATCTGTGTATAGATGCATATGGAAGGTTCTCTAAAGCAGACTACATGCTGGAACACAAAGCAAATCTTAGGAGAGAGAGAGAGAGAGAGAGAGAGAGAGNAGAGAGAGAGAGAGAGAGAGAGAGAGAGAGAGAGAGAGAGAGAGAGAATATCCCTTGACCATTTTGTAATAAAACTTAAAATCAGTAGCCAAAAAACTCTCTAATAAGCATATATAAACGTATAAACTCATGGAGATTAAGCAACTCATTACTGGAAGGAATGATGAATGGGTCAACAAAGAAATCAAGAAAGAAATTAAAGTATTCATAGTACAAAATGAAAATACAACACAATAAAACTTCTGGAACACATTAAAAAGCAATTCTGAAAAGGAAATCGATGACTCTAAGTGTCTACATAAAAAAAAAACATAAAGAACACAAATAAGTAACTTAATGATGTACCTCAAAAATTTGGAAAAAGAAGAACAAATCAAATTGAAACCTAGTTGACAAGAAATAATAAAAAACAAAAGTAGCTATTAATGAAATAGAAATAAAATAATACAAAGTATCAATGAATCTAAGAGCTATTTTCTGAGAAGACAAATAAGATTGATAGACCCTTGACCCAAACAATCAAAAGATAGAGAGGACCCAAATAAACAGAATCATAAATGAACAGAAATATAAAAGAAATACATAATACTATACTGGAGTACTTCTAAAAGCTGTGATTCCATTATGTTGGGAAATCGAAAAGAAATTGATTAATTTCTTGATTCATCCAAATTAACAAGTTAAACCAAGAGATGAAAAACCAGAACAGGTCCATATTAAAGAAACAATGACGTGGGAGCCTTGCAACAAAAAACGCCTTTTAACAAAAAGTCCAGGCCCTGAGAGATTCACAGCAGAAATCTACCAGACTTTCAAAGGAGATCAACAACTGATCCCTCTTTAAATATGAAAGAAAAGAAAGAAAGAAAGAAGGAAGGAAAGAAAGAAGAAAAGAAGGAAAGAAGGAAAGTAAAGCAGAAGGAACACCCCCAAACTCCTTCTACAAAGCCAGCATCACTCTACTAACCAAACCAAGTTAAGTCAATACAACAACAAAAATAAAAACTACACATGGATAGCCCTGATAAGCATAGATGCAAACATCTTCAATAAAATACTAGCAAACCAAATACAAAGACGTATCAAGAAGATCAGCCATCATGATCAAGTTGGGTTAATTCAGAAATGCAGGGTTGGTTCAACATACTTAGGCCAATAAATATAATAAGTAAATAAATGAACTTAAGATAAAAATCACATAATTATCTCATTAGATGCAGAAAGTTCTTGACAAAATCCAACTTACCTTTATGATAAAAGTCCTAGAGAGAACAGGACCAGAGGGAACATACATCAACATAACAAAGGCTGTACATGACAAAGCCACAGACAACACTATCACAAGTGGGAAAAAACTCCAGGCAATTCCATTAAAATCAGGAACAAGACAGGCCTTCCCACTACCCCACTATGTTTTAATACAGTTCTGGAACCACTACCTAGGGCAATAAGGCAAAAGAAGGAATGAAAAGGGATACAAATAGAAAAGGAGAAATCAAAATAGCCCTATCTTTAGATTATATGATATGATGTCCCAAAACTTCTACCAGTAAACTTCTAGAAATAATCAACAATTTCAGCAAAGTGGCAGTGTTTAAAATCAACTTGGAAAACCATAAAGTCTTATTAAAAAATTATTGGTTATTTTATCTATTTACATTTCAAATATTATTCCCCCTTCCCGGTTTCCCCTCTGGAAACCCCCTATCCYACCCCTCCCCCTGCTTCTATGAGGGTGCTGCCCCACACACCTACTCCTGTCTCACCGCTCTGGCATTCCCCTGCACTGGGGCATCAAGCCTTTATACAGCAACAACAAACACACTGAGAGAACTGTCATGGGCACACCAAGATTTGCAAGAGCATCAAAGACAATTAAATATCATGGATAAACAAACATAACCAAGGAGGTGAGAGACTTCTCCAAGAAAACCTTCAGGTCTCTGGAGAAAGGCTGAGACCGACACTAGAGAATGGAAAGACCTTCATGTTAATGGATTGGTAGGGTTAATATTATGAAAATGATCATCCTACCAAAATCAATTGACAGATTTAATGTAATCCCAATCAAAATATCCACAGAGTTCTTAACAGAAACGGGAAACCTCTTTCTGAACTCACGTGGAACCAGAAAACACTGGATAGCCAAAGCAATCCTGTGGGGTAAATCATACTGAAAGGACTGATATTCTAGACTTCAAGATGTATTACTATAGGTCTATAGTAATACAAATAATATGGTACTGGCACAAAAACAGACATGAAAAGCAATGGGATAAAGCAGAAAAGCCAGATATGAGTATATTTAACATAGAAAATATACACTGGTAAAAAATGACAGCATCTTCAACAAATGGTGCTAGGGAAACTGAATGTCCAAGTGCAAAAAAAGTGAAACTAGACCCACGTCTATCTCCTTGTGCAAGAATAAGATCCAAGTAAATCAAAGACTCAGTTTGAAACTTGAAACACTAAAATTGCTAGATGAAAACAGGCAGTAACTTACAAGATACAAGTGTAGAAAAGAACTTTCTGAACAAGACCACATTTATGGAGGAATTAAGGCCAATAGTTGGTAAGCAGGGCCTCAGAAGCAAAAAGGCTTCTGTACAGCGAGGGAAACAATTGTGTGAAGATCACAGAATGAAGAGAATCTCTGTCAGCCATACGCCTGACAAAGGATCAATATCTAAACACACACAGAACTCAAAAACCTGAGTCAAGGAAACATACCACCCAATTAAAACCCAAAGGCTGTTATATGGCTGCCAACAAATCACTGCATTGCTGGACAAAAAACACAAAGAAAGAAAAAGGGAACAGTACAATCAGTGCTCTCTCTAGACTGCAGAGCTAGAGGTCATAGGTTGACAATTCTCATCTTTGTCTACATAACAATCAAACTTCTTGATTGGAAGGAAATTTATACTTTGATTTTTAAGACAAAAAAATCTTACACCAATTGGTTACACCAATCTGGTAATATAAACACATATACACACACCACAGAAGTGGCTGAGATAAAAATCTAATGGCTTATTTATTAGGTTTCTTAGAATTTATCAAAGCTAAAGGAAATAAAAAATGGACACCCAAATACAGAAAATTTCATTTTAAAACTCTGAATAAACATGACCAAATAAGAACTTCTCCACAACTTCTTAAGATATGAGAGAGAGAGAGAGAGAGAGAGAGAGAGAGAGAGAGAGAGAGAGAGAGAGAGAGAGAGAGAGAGAACATAAAACTAAAAGTTACAAGGGGGCAAAAACCCAACTAACTTATATCAGATTTGTCATCAGCAATTCTAAAAACTAAAAACTGTGTGTGTCTGTGTGTTGTGACATTCCAAGTCTTGAAAGTATATATATATTTCTCAACCAAGATTGCTATAACTAGCAAAGTTAACAAGTTCACAGTGTGGATATTTTAAGGCAAATGCAAAGCAGTTCATGACAACTAACCCAGACTGAAAAAAAAATTACAAGGAATTTTAAATTGCATGTAGGAAGAAAATAAACAGTGTCACATGTGCCAACTCAGGACAGAATCATGTCAATGAAAGCAACAGATGGGTACAGGAGAATGGAGAAGGATTCAGCAATGTCCAACAAAGAAAGCCAGCAGCCATCTGACAGGACAAGGAAAGGAAGAAAAGGACTAACAGTTGACCAGCCAACCAGAACAATAAACAATGACATCCAAAATAGCAAACCTCAATTGTAACCTTCAACAAAAACTCCCTCAATGCACTAACTCAAAGTGATGTCTCAGCAGTTAGAGCATTGCTATATGCCACACGGCATGAGGATTGAGCATAAATGTGGAGTCCAGATTCCGGAATCTAAGAAAATAGGCGGGCACGGTAGCCCAGGCCTTAAGAGACAGTGATAGGAGACCTGTAGCAAGCTGGCTACATAAAATAGCTAAAGGTTCAAGGTTCCAGTTCAGCCAATGATCTGAATATACAGTTGTAGAAAGAAAGACAAGCAACTAGTGTGCTTTTCAAAAAAATAATCACTTATTGACATTTTAATATAATTATATCATTTCCCCTCTCCCTTTCCTCCCTCTAAACCATATCAAATACTCCTCCTTTCTCTCAAATTCATGGCCTTTTTTTTTTTTAAAAAAAATTAGTTGTTATTACACAGATATACACACATATACACGCACATGCATACATACATATATACATACATACATATTCCTATATATAAACAACCTGCTCRGTCTGCATAATGTTACTCATATGTATGTTTTCAGGGCTAGTCACATGGTATTGGGTAACCCGTTGTTTTCTGACCTGGACGACTATTTCTCCCTTTCTCAACATCTCTCAGTGGCCTGTAGTCCTGTGTATGGGTCTAAGGACTTATGATCTTTCCTATTGAAATCTCTATGTTTGATGCTCATGTTTAGGCATTGTGTTGGTGAGATGTTATGGGTGGAACCTCTGATATTACTAAAGAGACACGACCTCACAGCAACCTCCTGATTCTGGCTCTTGAAATCTTTCCACCTCTGTTCCCCAGTGGCCTCTGAAGCCTTAGGTGAGGGGGTTGTATTGTAGATGTACCCATTGGGACTGGGATCCACAACTCTGCATTTTAATTGGTTTGTGGTTTTCTGTAATGGTCTTCATCTGTCGCAAAGAGAAGTTTTCTCGATGAGGGGTAAAAATTAATTTTATCGATAGGTATAAGGGCAAACATTGAGATTGTAGACTCTAGTTTAGTAGTGGTAATTGTAGATTCTAAGACCTATGATTCACTAGCCCTGAGTAGTTGGTTAGGTTTCCAGTACTAGACATGATTTTCCTCTTGTTGAGCAGGTCTTAAGTAAATTAGAGACGGATTGGTTTCTTAGGTAGATAATCATATGACTCCATATTGAGTTTTTCAAACATTCTCCAATATACTTTTAAAAACATGTTCAACATCTCTACTTGTCAGGGAAATGTGAATTAAAGGTACTTTGAGATTCTGTATTGCTTCAGTTAGAATGGTTACTGTCAAGAAAACAAATGACTCTAAATGTTGGTGAGAATGCAGGGTTAGAGAAACTATTTTTAGTGAGAGTATAAACTAATACAACTATTATGAAAATCAGTATGGGGACTTCTCAAAAAACTAAAATGAGAATGAGTGTATGACCCAACGATTTCACTCCTGGGTCATCCCCAGAGGACATTATATCCTGCTTCAGAGACACTCATACATCTGCACATGTTGCTGCTCTTTTCACAGTGTCAAAGAAATGAAACCAGCCTACAAGCTCAAAAACTAATGAACACATAATGAAAATATGGTACAAATATACATTGTGTGTATATATATATGCACATATATATAACATATACAATGGAATTTTATTCACCCATTAAAAAAGCGAAACTATGAAACTTGAAGGAAAATGGATAGAATTGGAAAACAGTATTTTTCAAATTGAAACTTGGCCTCAGAAGGACACAAACCATATAATCTATCTTATTATAGATCTTAAACTCTAATTGTTAAATGTATGTATGCATGTAGGAGTAAATGTGACAGATAGACGGTTAGCAGTGTAGAGGCAGGCCCATGTCAACAGGGCCCGTATGCTTTAGGGGAGGGCGGTGGCRATGACACAACAAAGTGGAAGGGGACATACTAGGGCTGAGCGGAGAGCAGTGTGGGTGGAGGTTGAGCAAAGGGGCAGGGAGATGAGAGAAGCACCAGGAGAGAGAATCACTCAAGATGAAGTGTGTGTACAAACCTCTATGGAAACCTACTTTATAAGCCAATTAAAATTTTAGTTTTTTAAGGGGATAGGAAGAGCGGAGAGGGGAACATAATTGGGTAATGGGTGGGGAAAAAGGACAGAAATCCCTGAGGGCCAGCAGAAAGAATGGAAACAGGCAAGCTCAGGAGGAAGGAGGTTGGGGGGGGTGGTGCTCCAGAATGTACCAGAGACCTGGGAGGTGAAAACCTCAAAGAAAAGGACCTTAGATGAAATGTCCTATATTGGGGAGAAGGAACTTATAGAGCCCACCTCCAGCAGACATGGCATCAAGTGAGGGAGGGGGGCATCCCACAGTCAAAACTCTGACCCATAATTGTTCCTGTCTGAAAGAACTGCAGGGATGGAAATGGAGAGGAGCCGGAGGAAAAGAAGGTCCAGCGACAGGCCCAAAGTGAGATCCAGCTCAAGGGGAGGCGCCAAGGCCTAACACTGTTATGGAGGCTATGTAGGGCTCGCAAAAAGAGACCTATCATGACTGCCCTCCAAAAGACCCCAACATGCAGCTCGAAGAGTCAGAGACAGATATTTGCACTCAGTCAATGGACAAAAGCTGCTGACACCTGTAGTTGAATTAGGGGAAAGCTGAAAAAGCCGAGGAGGAGGGTAACCCTGTAGGAGGACCAGCAGTCTCAACTAACCTAGACCCTGAAGATCTCTCAGATACTGGACCACCAACCAGGCAGCACACACCTGCTGACATGAGGTCCCCAACACATACACAGCAGAGGACTGCACATCTGGGTTGTCAGAGAAGATGCACCTAGCCCTCAAGAGACTGGAGGTGCCAGGGAGTTTAGAGGTCTGGTGGGGTGGGGGTGAGGGGTGGGGACATCCTCTTGGAGACAGGGATGTGGGGAGGAGGTGGTATGAGATGTGGAACAGTCAGAGGGTGGACCGGGAGGGGAAATCTGGAAAATTTAAAATAAATAAATAAATTCTTAAAAATTTAGTGTTAAAAAATTTTTAGCTTTAGTTTTCTCTGTGCATCATTTCTTTTATTCGATATTTTCTTTATTTACATTTCAAATGTTATTCCGTTTTCTAGTTTCCCTTCCAAAAACAACCTATCCCATTTCCCACTCCCCGTGCTCACCAACCCACACACTCCCAATTCCCTGTCCTGGCATTCCCCTACACTGGGGCATCAAGCATTCTCAGGTCCAAGGGCCTCTCCTCCCTTTGATGTCCAACAAGGCCATCCTCT
>BDUI01003324.1:60597-76137 GCA_002335545.1 Apodemus speciosus | reverse complement strand
GCAAATTATTCAGCTTCTTCAAATAGTCTGAAGCAGCCCCATATCCCCACACCTGGGATTGACATGAAAACACATTCTTAAGACATTTCTGTGTTTTTAAAGAAACCAGCATTCCAGGATTGCCACTCCAGTGAACGAATGCCATTACTGGGCTTCCTTASCGTGCACAGGYGAGGAGATGCTTTYGGGGTGGGTGCTCCCCGCACCACCACCAGCCTGCACYCGGAAAGCCTTTACCAGCAGAGATGAATGGGGGCTTTCCCAYAGCACACAGATGAAGCTCCCCGGACTCTAYGCTAGCCCCTTCTAGAGGGCGCGGGCAACTAAGGCACAGCTGTCTATACCAGGAAGAGGGGAGTGGCTGGATACTGGGGAGGGGTTCCTGACCCTCCGCAGCCCGCCAATGAGTGGGGGGGGGGGGATACAGTCAACAAGCTCAGGTAGGATGGGGCACAGCGTGCGCTTCAAGATGGCAGGTGTGTGGCTGGGGGGGTAATAGTCCCAGCAGAGGGCTACATGGCCATACAGTTTTTGCATAGGTGCTCAAGGCTGGATTCGAGAACTGCTTGAGCTCCCTCCCCAGGCCTTCATCTGTATGTTTAAATGTCTATGTCGCAAGTTAATGTAGTCAGGAGAGGAGGACACTCCCTAACCTATTTCTTCCGGCTAGGCTCCACCCTTACCTTTCACYGCTTCCTAATAACCAGCAGATTGCGACGCGTCAAATGATTAACCCACTGCTTAGGTCAGAGTCCCTGTTACCCACCAGTGCCTGGAGACTCGGATGCCCAGGGGTGCGCTGCATTAATAACCCTTAGCTGCTTTTCAGTGTGGTCAAGATAACGTCCAACAGCCACGGGGGCCACGGCCTCTGCAACGTAACTTCGCATGTCGTCTCGGGGAAAATAAGAGGAAACAAATATAAACTGACCTGGAGCTGGGGATGTGGCTCAGGGGGTGGAGGGCCCGAGAAGCATGCAGGAAGCTCTGGGGTTGGGCCTCAGCACTGCATAAAACGCGGCTCGGTGCTCACACCCGGAACATGCGCACTCAGGAAGTAGAGGCAGGAGGATTCGAGGATAACCAGTTCCAAGTTATCTCTGGTCTCTGTTTCCACCCTCCAGAAAGATCCAGGGCTCGGGACCTGGGTAGACTTGAGTCTGGGGCAGGCAGCCTTACCAGGTTCACAGATCAAAGCTCTTTTGGCTTCTAGGGGATAATTTGAGTCAGGGCTGTCTGCCAAAGTAAAAAGCAGCACCTGCCTGAAATTTCGGGGAACTCACAAGTGTTGGCCTGACAGCCAGGGGAGAGCAATGGGAGGAGCAAGGAGTGCTGTCTGCTGGGTGTCTCTGGACGCGTCAGGGTCCTCACGCCCTGGAGAAAGCATTAAGTGAGCATGCCAGCCTCGCGGCCAACTCTGACAGCTTCCTGAGGGAATCCCAGCATGACAACCAGCAGGAACAAAGAACAGGACAGCCATGGTTGCTGACTGTAGGGTCACACACAGGACGTCCAGGTAGGAGGCTGAAGGAAGGCAAGGCTGAGCGCTAGGCTGGGCTGGTGGGGCTCGGCTCAGAGCCTCAGAGGCCTGCTTCCAACTCCAGTACTCGGGGAGAAAGGAAAGAGGCTGTGCGCTTCACCGACCATGCCGAAGGAAGAGCATCTGTGTGAGCGCCTCACTGCAGTGAAGTACCAGATGCACTCCTTGGGAGTGCTTCCAGGCAGAATTTAGGTCAGCTTTCAGCTACAGGGTAAAGGGAGGGGGCCTGGAGTGCAGGGAGGTGGTGGCCCTCCTTAGCACAACGGGATCTTTCAGTGTCCCCTCGGCAGCAGAGCTGCCTCTGGACACTGCATGCTCAGGTGGCCGATGGTGGCCGAGGGGCCAGCTAGGGCTCTCCGTGGCAGTCGGAGGCACTGACAACTGTGCTGTGGTGATGTCTCTGTCCCCAGGTGTTCGCCTCTGGCAGCTTGAGTATTTTTGCCCTACTGTTGAGTCTTGCGACCCTGTCTCTGCATGCCACAGGAGCTTCCCCACACAGAGGTGTATTATGAAAACAGCCTTTCCAGGCCTGGCAGTACAGATCTCTGATGCCAGTACTTGGGAGGCTGAGGCAGGAGAATCTTAAGTTCAAAGCAAGCTTGGGCTATGTTGAAAGAAAGAGAGAAAGGAAGGAAGGAAGGAAGGAGGGAAGAACGGATGGATGGATGGATGGATCTCTGTACAGGAAAGGAAGGTGCTGGAGGAAACAGTACTCAGTGCAGTCTTTGCCTAGCATGGGTTGGATCCCCAGTACTACAAAAAGCAAAAACAAAACTTGTAGAAAGCGGGTGGAGATGGACCGGGAGAGGGAGGGGCGGAGGGAGGGAGCAYGTGATCCTTTCTTAATGTCTTGAAGACTGCAATACAGCCTATCAGCAGCAGATAAAAAATGTACAGTCTACACAGTGATAATATTCAAAATCTTCAGCCATAAAAATAAAGGCCTTTTATTTGGTTTTCTATGCATTACAAGAACATCTGGACAACACTTGAGTATCTGCAGAGCCAGTGACCACCGTGTCTACTTAACTGGGGGCAGATGCAGGAGCCAGGCTCCTCCCCAGGCTCGGGGCGGCTCTGGGTTAAGGGGTCACCTTCTTGTAGGTAATGTGGAGATGCTGAGTCATTGGCTGTGTAGTGGTTGCCATAGAGACCGTCTGTTCAAGTTTGCCTTCAGAATTCAGCCTGAATTTCCGAGTGATCTGAATGGGGAACAAGACAGAACACTTAAATTTTTTATCTTCAAAAGATTCAACAAAGGCTGGGTGTGGTGCACACGCCTATGATCCTGGCGCTCAGCAGGCCAGGACAAGAGAACTGTCTCAATTCTAGGTCAGCCTGGCTCCAAGCTAGCCTGGGGTTTATTTTGAAAAAACCAAAATACTGAACAAACACTGGAGCATCCTGTGTCAGTCACTGGTCACAGGCAGGGAACACCCCACCAAGGGTAAGACTCTGGTGTGAGACGCCATGGGACACACCAGGATGAAGGCCCTGGCTCTAGGCCCCTCAGCCTCTTCTCCCAAGCAGCAGGGGGCACGGGCTAGAATGTGCTCAGCTTTTAAGGAGTCTGTTACCCTATGCTGGCATTCTGCTGCCTCTAACCCCCACCTCCACCTGAGCCCTAGGTCACAGCAAACGTGGTTTTGGAGGACCCTGGGCCAGCACTTGGGGAGCACTGGTCTACTGTGTTATATGGCTCTTTCCACATGAATATGAGTAGATTTGGAGTCATGTCTGTATATGTGACCACAGGATAAATGAATGTCTAAGTAACTCTCCCAGGGCCTATCACTTCAGTGCTTCTGGACCGTTGGCTGCTTTTGCCATGCCCATTATGTGGACTCCCAACCCTTTTCCTGAGAAAAAGATAAAAATGACTGTTATTCCAAGTCTAGTTAAGGGGGCTGGAGAGATGGCCCCAGAGTGTACACACACACACACACACACACACACACACACACACACACACACTATCTACCTACCTACCTATCTACATAATTCATTCATTTATTTAATGCACATGAGTGTTCTGTCTTCATACACACAAGAAGAGGGCATCAGATCCCATTAGAGAGAGTTGTGAGCCACCATGTGGTTGCTGGGAATTGAACTCGGGACCTCTGGAAGAATAGCCAATGCTCTGAACTGCTGAGCCATCTCTCTAGCCCTATCTATCTCTTGAATAAATTTAAAAACAGACAAAACACCCCCCCCCCCAAATTCTAGTTAGGGATTTGAGGATACAGCTCGATTGGCAGAGAGCTTGCTTGCATGCATGAAGCCTTGGGTTAAATTCCCAGCACTAAATAACCTGGCTGTGGTGGTGCCAACGTAATCCACTGGAGGTAGAAGCAGGAAGATCATGAGTTCATAGCCAGCCTGGGATACAAGACTTTGTGTCACACACACACACACATACACACACACACACACACACACACACACACCCCTGACTTATCAACCGAAGGAACACTACTCTGCCTCAGAGCCCGCAGGGGCAGGCACCTTGTTGGGCACTCACCCCCCACCCTTCCCACTCGCTGTGGTCATCTGGGGCTGCCTTCTGTGTCTGAAGCTGCAAGCACAACTTCAGCCAGCCACCAGCCACTGGTCCCTGAAACCCAAGTGGCTCCTGAGACTCATCCAGGGATCCACAACCCAACAGAGACCTTGCACACACCCCGCAGAGGAATGACAGATAGCGGGTGTCTTAACCCCACATGTTCAGGTAACAGGTGGCATCCCCAAATATAAACATTAACAACCAAGATACACAGCATGTTACCCCAGGAACTAGCACCCGACTGTAGTCCTCCCTGAGAACAGCAACATCGCTGAAGCCCAAGAGAGGACGTCAAATGCCAACTATGAATATACCCAAGGACCCTAAGAAGGATATTAATAAATGTCTCAGTGAAGACCAGAAACCACAGGCAAACAGTTGAATAAATTAATAAAAACAATTCAGGATATAAAAATAGAATTTACAAAGAAATGGGATCACTAAAGAATAAAATCCTTGATGAAGAACTCAGGAAATCAAATAAAAATGCTCAGATCAACACCACACCACAATCCCCCTCCCAACTGACCAAACCAAGTGGAAGACAGAATTTCACATCTGGAAGACAAGGTAAAAGAAAATGTTAGCTCTAAAAAACCCAGGCACAGAACATTCAAGAATCTGGGACACGATGAAAAGACCAAATCTACAAATACCAGGTGTAGAGGACAAAGGAGAAACCTAGATCACAGGCATGGAGGGTGTTAGTGAGACCCTGTGTGAAAATTCCCCAAAGAAAGAGGGTGCAAGAGGCATATAGAACACAAAATAATCCGGAGCAGAAAAGAAACTTTTACTACACATAATCAAACAGTAAGTGCACAGAACAGAGAAAGGATATTAAGACTGCAAGGGAAAAAGGCCAAGAGACATAGACATGCGGGGCCACTGACTTTTCAATGGAGAGTCCGAGAGACACAGAAGGGCCTGGATGAATATGCTATAAGCTCTGAAAGACCACAGATACATGACCAGACAGCTAGAGTCAGCAAAAAACCATCAATCACAAATAGAAGGAAAATATCCTATGATAAAAACAAGTGTAAGGTGTTTCTGTCCAGGGCTGGAGAGATGGCTCAGTGGTTAAGAGCACCAACTGCTCTTCTGAAGGTCTGAATTCAAATCCCAGCAAACCACATGGTGGCTCACAACCATCTGTAATGAGATCTGATACCCTCTTCTGGAGTGTCTGAAGACAGCTACAGTGTACTTACATATATTAAATAAATAAATCTTTAAAAAAAAAGACACAAGGAATAAATAATCTTAGAACAGATATCAAAAGAAGTCTGTAAAGAAAAACAAAACAAACAATAATAGTAGCAACATGTCAGGAATTAATAAATACTGCTCAAAACCTCTCATTTCCTTTTAGATTTACTTATTTTATATGTATGATAGTTCGCTTGCATGTATGTCTGTGTCCCATAAGCATGCTTGGTGTCCGTGAATGACAGAAGATGGCCCTGAATCATCTAGAACTAAAGTTATAGATGGTTGTGAGCCATCATATGGGTGCTGGGAATTAAACCCAGCTCCCATGCCAGAGTGACAAGCACTTTTAATCACTGAGCCACCTCTCTAGCACCAATAACTCTATCGATGGTCTCAATTCCCCAATGAAAAGACACAGGCTAACAGACTGCATTAGAAAACAAGATCTATCTTTTTGATGCTTCCAATAATCATAGCTTGCCACCAAGGAGAGACATCCTTAGGTAACGGGGTGCAAAATGACCCCAAGTAGGTATATATCCATTTTAGTATGTGAGCTAAAACTAATCAGAAGAGATAGGGAATGTCACTACATATTCATTGGAAGATAATCCACTAAGAGGATATTACAATTCTAATAGTTTATGCACCAAACACAAAAACACCCAAGCTCATAAAAGAAATACTATTCCTGCTAAACATCATTCTGAACCTCATGCAATGACACCGACGTTAAAACCCTATAGTCGCCAACACAGAGGCCATCCATATAGAAACAAAACAAAGAAATTCTGGAGTTAAATGACGCCGACCAAACAGGCCTTGCAGACACCGCACCGCACCGCAGGACAGTCCTGTCAAACACTAAGGAACACTCTTCCTTCTCAGCAGCCCACGGAAGGTTTTCTAAAATTAGTCACATATTTGGGTACAAAGCAAGTTTTAACAAATATAGAAAAACTAAATATTCTGCATCCTGTCTGACTACCATGGATTAAAACTGGGTATCAGCAACAACTGAACTGCAGAAAGTACACAAACTTCACAGAAGCTAACAACTTACTACTAAATGAAGACGGGGTTAAGGCGGAAATCAAGAAGGAAGTTAAACCATTTTTAGATTGAAGAAAAGAAAATAGAAATACTACATATCAAATGAAGGCAGTTCTAAGAAGAAAGTTCATGACACTAACTGCCTAGAGCAAGCTTGAAATAATATCCAGAACAATTAGATGGGAAAAAATAAATGCATGGCTGAAATTAATAAAAGAGAAACAATGCAAAGGATCAATAAAAAGAAGAGCTGGAGTTTTGTTTTGTTTTTGTTTTTTGGAGATGGGGGTGATCAATAAGATCAACAAACATTTAGCCAAGCTAAGCGAAAAGAGAAACTAAATTAATGAAGTCAGGAGATGTTGTAACCGAGCCCGAGGAGATGCAGGTAATCATGTGGACAGACTTTTAGAAAACCACAGGCAAATGGTTGAAYAAATCAATAAAAACAATTCAGGATATGAAAATAGAACTTACAAAGGAATGTGTATTTGAGCAAATTGGGAAACCTAAAAGAAATGGGAAAAAAACCTGACACATGGACCTCCTAAAGACACATCACGACGAAACAAATAATTTAAATAGAGCCACTGAGAGATAAGAGCAATTAAAAATCTCTCATGAATGAAAAGCTCAGGGTCTGGTAAGTGGATTCAGCACATAAGTGTACCCCCCCCCACACACACACACAAAACAAAAACAAAAACCACAAAACAAAAACAAAAACAAAACCCCCACCAAACTCCATCGCTTCATGATAAAAGCCCGGGACACAAAAGTCCCCCTGCAGGGAGACAAAAGACACATCTCACCAGTGTAAAGGCAGAATAGCAAGCACATAGCTAACCTCATTCTGAATGGAGAGAAACGACACCAAGCATTTCTACTAAATCAGAGCAAGAGCAGAATGCTGCAGTCTTGGTTAGTGTGTCAACGTGACATACGCTAGAGTCAAGACCTCTCCTGACAAAATGCCGCCACCAGCATCTGCCTTAACTCACCGGCACAGGAAAGTGCTTTTCAAACATGACTCTGATAGCACAGGCATCAGTATGTAAGTGAACTGAACAGAGGCCTCAGAAAATGAAACGTCCGAAACCCGGGTATATTCAGGAATGAAATGAGATGCTAAGAAAGGGTTCAGAGGAGGAGGAAGAAATGAAACCCGTAATAACAAAATTAAAAATACAATGTGGTACTTGGGATATAACTGTGAGAGTCTCCTAGGAAACAGCAAAAGACCAAGCGATGAGAAAAAAAGGTGGAGATCAGAAAACAAAGGGACCAGGCTGGAGAGGCGGCTCAGCGGTTAAGAGCACCGACTGTTTTTCCAGAGGTCCTGAGTTCAATTCCCAGCAACCACATGGTGGCTCACAACTATTTGTAGTGGGATCTGATGCCCTCTTCTGGTGTGTCTGAAGACAATGACAGTATATTCACAATAAATAAATAAATAAATAAATAAATAAATAAATAAATAAATAAATCAATCTTTAAGAAGGAAAAAAAGAAAGAAATCAAAGGGACTCCTCCCCCCCCTTTTTTTTATGGAGGTAAAACCATAGTCTCAGCATAGGAAGGAAGGATTATGTAAGTTCAGAGATGTTAGACCAACCTGAGAAACAGTGAGACTTTGTTTCAAATGAACAACAACAAAAAACCCAAGAAATTTCCTTAGAATTGTCAATAATCAATCAAAAGAGGAAGTAGTGAAAAATTCTATATACATAGCCCAAAACTACAAAGCGCATAAGCTGTTCTAACAAGAAAGACTTACAGAGCTGCAGACTCTGCCTGTGTGACATGTGTGAGAGCTGAAGTGGCGCTGACCTGTGCCTCTGTCGCCGCCCTCAGCTTACGCCGTGTACTGAACACGTCTTCATGAACCGCGGTGCCGCAGAGCGAACCCAGGGCCACAAGCATCCTATGCAGTGCTGAACAGCAGAGCCCACACTGCCCGCCCCGGGAAGGAACCGAGTCCGGATCTCACCCATCCTCAGCAGCCCTGACAGAGCAGCTGTGTAAACTGAGCTCACTGAGAATTCACAGATTCAACTGAAAAGTTACCCACACTGGGTGTGCTGATACACACTGACCACAGCGCTCAGGGGTGGAGGCAGGAGGATCAGAGTTCAAGGCCAGCTTGGTCTACATAGCACCTTCCAAGACAGCTAGGGTTATCTAAAAAACATTAAAAAACCCAAGTAAACAAAAAAGTCCATTTGGAAGAAACTCTTAAGCATAAGGGAGAAAGATAGCCAAAAGAGTAAGTAGACTTCCGGCACGTACTAAAATATTAAAAATTAGGACACAGCTACTACAATGGAATAGAAAGGCATACATTCTTAAATGATCTGTTGCTGGCAAAATGAATCAAGTTGGGAAGAACCAGATTATGTTCATATGAGCATAATCTAAGAGACACACAGCACCTTATAAACCGTGTAAAGACCGCAAGTCAGGCTGGAGAGATGGTTCAGCAGTTAAGAGCACTGACTGTTTTTCCAGAGGTCCCGAGTTCAAATCCCAGGATCCACATGGTTGTTCACAACCATCTGTAATGAGATCTCATGCCCTCTTTCTGGTGTGTCTGAAGACAGCTACAGTGTACTCATATAAATAAGTAAATCTTAAAAAAAAAAAAAAAAGACAAGTCACTCAGCAGGCAAATGTCAGAACATCCTGCATCACACGGAAATGCAGATATGATAGATTAACACAAGAAAATGAGATGATGATATTATTATTATTATTAGTAGTAGTAGTAGTAGTAGTGGTGGTAGTAATTATTTTGGAATAGAAATTCTGAAGCAGGAACCTGAGTCCAGATGTGAAAAATGAATCATCTGGGACAGAGAGCATTATAAATGAAGGCACTGCTTTGAGCCACACGAGTCACACGGGAACAGACCGCAGATAACGGCCGCAGCATGTAAAAACCTCCTCTATGTCAACAACAGAATCCCAACCTACAGAAAGCCCAGCATAAACAGAACACACTAATATACAAGGTAATAATTAAGGTGACAAGAGCATAGGACATGTCCTTGCATCCACGAGTTGGACCGAAGGCAGCCATGGGATTGAGGCAGGACGCAGGGGCTCAGGCAGGGCTAGCAGTTTACCAGGATCACACTCGAGCGCACTTACCCTCCGGCTCAGGGACTGAGGAGAAGTCTGTCTAATAAACCTGGGCCCTTTACAGAAGTATAGAGCACAAACGTAAAGGGGTGTCTGTGAGGGAAGGACGGCAAGCCCACAGGGGCGGGGGCAGGCATCGACAAGAGGGAGGCGCAGGGCGGGGATGAGGCCCGGAGGACAGGGAGCAGCTGAGTCTGTGGGAGTCTGGGAACGCCGGGGAGGAGGCTGGGCTCACCTGCTCCACGTGGGGCTCCTTGGCGAAGGAGATCCTGGAGATGGAATGCGATGAGACACACAGCTCCTGCCCATTCACCTCACCCTCCTCCACTTCCACAATGCCTGCAAGGGAGGGGCAGTTAGTGTGATTTGGTCCCAAGACACTCCTACCTTCCGATGCCACGGAGAGGGGCCATTCTCGCAGATGCCAAGAAAGTGACTCAGAATATATTCTCTCTCTCTCTCTCTCTCTCTCTCTCTCTCTCTCTCTCGCTCTCTCTCTCTCTTTCTCTCTGTACATTCATGGCTGACTTTGAGTGTTTTCCTTTTTTGAGACACATTCAGTCTCTGACTGTACTTGGAACTCACCTCTTTGCCAGGCTGGTTGGCCAGCCAGAAAGCCCCAGAGATTGGCTGGAGTCTACACTCGGTTGTTATGTTGATATTGGGGATCCAGACTCAGGTCCTCATGCATACATAGTTAGCACTTTGCCTACTAAGCTGTCTCCCCAACACCCATACATGTTTTTGGGAAGGGGCCTTATTATATTGCTTAGGCTGGCCTGGAATTCATAGAATCAAGAAATCCCCCGCCTCACTCACACCTCTTTTTTTTTGTTTTTTGTTTTTGTTTTTTCGAGACAGGGTTTCTCTGTGTAGCCTTGGCTGTCCTGGAACTTCACTCACACCTCTAAGAGACCTCTAAGTAATGAGGAGCACGAGGGCAAATGCTCGATGGAGGGTCGTCTCTGTACCCCAGCCCTCCTACTGCACTTCTTAACGGGCTAGGAGTAGTGCCCTCAGGTATAGTTCTACCGTGCTGGGGAAGGAGCCAGGGACAGACAGCGCATGTCTGACAGGGTCTGGTGGTTGCTCCCTTCCAAGCTGGCTAATTCTGAACAGGAGTGAGACTGCGCATGGTCGAAGTCACACAGGCTGTTGAGTGATTTCTGAGACATTGGCTTGCCAGACTTCCAGACGAGGACCTGCAGTCAGTTGGCCGGTTCTTACGAGGACCTATCCCTTGGGCGTGTACTGTGTTGGCAAAGTACCAAAACTAGGGCTGTGCTAGAAGGAAGGCCCAAGTCTGTGAAGAACTATATCCTCAGTGTTCCTACAATACACACCATGAGGAGACATGCATTTGAAAGTCACCAAGATGATCTCTGTAACACTGACCAGCAGGCCTTGGGTTAGGGGCGCCATACCTGTGTTCTGGGCACTGACAAAGGCCACCTTGTTGGTGTCAGGCTTGAGGCGGATGAAGCCACACTCTCTGTGCATTGGCTTGTGTGTTTCTGGATGGAAGGAGTTGAACCTGGATGGGAAAGAGATGTGAAGGAGATATACAGCCTCAAAGCGCTGTCCCACTAGATGTACTGTAGCAAGGTTTCCCTCTGGGCACACCAACAGTGTCCCATGCCACCCTGCAGAAAACCTCAGTCTCACAGTCACAGTGATGAYGAGCAACAAACAGCACAGCGAGAGCTAGTTCCACACAGCAGTACAGGAACTTTTGTTTTTTTTCAGACAGGGTCCCACTGTATAGCCCTGGCTGGCCTGTAACTCACAGCCTGCCTCTGTCTCCCAAGTGCTGGGTCTAAAGGCACATGTCACCCTAGCAGAAGGGGAGACTTGCAGGACCTCCTCCGGGATTCGAGCCACCATCTTCTGTCTCACCTCTGACCGGCAGTGATTTGGGGAGTTGCTGGAGCACAGCAGTAACTAAAACGGGGGCTTCCATGAAGTCGTCATCTATGGGATGGGATGGGATTCGAGGAGGCACTTCATTGGTTTGACCTAAGTCTTAACTTTGGTCTACGGTTGGTGCCTAGACATTTGTCCATGTCCACACAACCAGCTGACGTCCTAATGTGGAGCAACAGATTCATGATGAGTTGGGAAATAGCAATTGTATAGTCTTGGCTTTGTGTAGCAAATGCAACCAGGACCAAACTATTTTAGGACAGAGTATCAGGGCAACATCTCTCCCATGTGGTATGAGATAGATGCTTTCTTGCTGCAGCGGCAGTTGCATGGGCCTTGTTATGGGTAGTAAGACACATGACTAACGCTGAGATACTCAGGTGGAGGCAGCGCTCAGTCAGCAGAGCTTTCTTGCTCCATGTTCACCAAGTGAGATTCCTCCACCAGAAGACAGTTGAAGGACCGGAGAATACAACGCAGTCCTGGAGAGATGCACAAATGGACAAGACACCAGCAAGCTGTGACAGCATTTGTGACGGCTACTATGCCAATAAAAATGCAACGGCAGCCAGGATGGCTGCCCTGCAAGACCTTGCTTATAGAGAGTAAGAATCAAGTAGCTCTCATCCTCCACGTTAGTCTCAAATTCAGCAGGTAAGCTAGATAAAGGGAACTAGTTAAGAGTTGCTGGTTCTCCACTTCCTGCTGCTGGGAGGGATGCAAAAGATAGACAGAGGTCACAAATCAGAGCTGTCAGAGTCTCTCCTGTGATTAAAACCTGAGTCCCACGGGAAGTCAGCTAGTGACGACTGAAAATACTGAGGTAAAGATCACAGAGGCACCTCTCAGACACTTCTGATGTAAGGGAAGGCAAGGCCTATGACTCAGTACAGACGAAGTGTGCAGCAAGGCGGGAGGGGGACACTGTGCCTTGGAACAGCTTGTGGCCCTCGGACTTGTAAGAAGGAAAGGAAAGGACCTCCAGTTTGGGTCGAGGTGGAACATGCGATCAGTCTGAATGCTGTGGAAGACACCGAGTAACATAAGCCATCCCTTCTAGGGACAAAGGCTGAATAACCTGGGACAACAGGCAAACAGTCAGCTCCTCATGGCCTGGCTCAGAGATGCCATTAGGGATACTTGGTTATTAACATTCGAGGCCCCCATGAATCAGGGGGACCAGCCGAGGGAAGGGAAGAGAGGTGGTGTACGGTGCCCAGTTTACTGAGCAACAAAGGACTGTTTTCCCAATTTAAATAAGCCGATTCAGCAGGCCACCTGGGAACTGGGCTTTAGCTCCTAGCTGAGGCCCTTGCTGGATGTGACCTACAAGGCAGAAGAGGTTTGGCTGGATCTGGCTGGCTTAAAATGACAGATAAATTGGGCTGTTAAGGTGCTGTAATAATGAGGAGGAAATGAAGGAGGACAAAGCAGATAAAAGGAGTTTGTTAGGTCATTTAATGGCAAATGTGACAAGATTTGTGTCAAACTGAAATTCCTACGGGAAGAAAATGACAGAAGGACAGATGGTACTCCAGTGAGCTTCACAGAAGGCATGGAGTGATGAAAACTGCAGATGGAAGCCATGAGGCTTGTGGGTGATTTCCACCCCTGCCCCGAGGAAGCTGGGAACACCAACTTCTGCCCTGAAAGAAAGTATGTCAGGAGAGGAAACTCTTCAGCTGACCCGGACTTTACTTCGCAGCTCATGGGCCGAGGGAGAGGCAACTGGTTCCTTTCATAGAGCCCCGGGTCTGGCAGAGCAGAGAAGAGTCCGGCTCCTACCGGCCCTGGCTGTGCCGAGCCGCTTAGGCTGGCTCATCAGGGGCGAAGAAATGCTTATCAGGACTGTGGCCACAGTGCCCGAGGATAGAGGCCAAGAACACTCCATGAAGCAGCACGTTCTATCCATGCCACCGTATCCCACGCGCGTGTGAGGACACAATTGGAACAAGTGATGGAACTATTGTCATGCTCTGGTGACCCTCACTTGGTGTTCTTTAGCATCCTCTTTTAAGCCGCCCGAGATCAACTAGAACTTGCTTGGGATAGATGGCGGTGGCCTGCAAAGGCCCCGCCCACACTCTATAAAAGGGTTTCTTCACACGGGTGGTGTAATGCTAACCCTGAGTGCCTTAGACAGTTAGAAAACCATCTGAAAAGCAGTGAAACCAGCAGCTAACCAGGCTAAAAGACGGCATCCTGCACGGAGGGGAGCCTGCCAAAAGCTACGTGGTGTCAGCAGAAAGCCCAGTGCCTGGGCGGGGCCTCCGACATTGCCACTCTTGTTGGTTATGTGTCAGAACTAGACGGGAGGATCTTCCTGCTGGTGACACTGCAGGCTCTGGCTGCAGAATGTGGGGAAATCAAGCTGGGACTCAGCTGGAACCCCCTTCCATGCTGGCCGGCTTTGCCACTGGAAGAACTGCCACCAACGATCTTACTGGCCTGCACACTCCGAGAGCTCCACGCTCACACTGCCAGGCAGGCTTGGCACAGGCACAGGCACATCGGTAGCTGTGACTACTCTGAGTGCAGCCTTCTGACCGGATGCAAGGCTTGCTGCAGGGGATCACCTGGTAGTATAAGTCAGGTCAGAAACCTGTGGCTGGGAAGGCCACAAGCCTCAGGGGACTGCTTTGCTTCATTGAATGAACATATCAAATGACCTTGCACGTGTCTGTGTTTATGCCCACCGTTTATTAGTACTATTGGCAGCGGAGCTGTCAGCATTCTCTAGCACGGGACCTTTCCCTGAGACTGCACACATTACTCTCGCCTGTCCCCATAAGTGCAAGTGATCCCGGGAGATGCTCAAGTGTATGCGAGTGTATGGGAGTGGAAGGTTAACTGGAAGGGAGCTCTGGTGCGGCTTCTGTGAGGCTGCATCCATGGTGGGGAGTACTCTATGGTAACGCAGCTGTCTGGGGACCACCCGCACTCCCGTCACTCCTGTGAGTAACCTCCCGCCATGCTCTGTAAGATGCCCAACAAACCCATTGGTTCACCAAGCTGAACCTTGGCAGAATCCTTGGTTGTTGATCTGGAGTGAATAGCTCATGTTTCTCCAGGAGAAGTTCACTCGCAATACAAAAAAAGCCATTATGGACGAGACCTTAGCTATGGGCATGCTGGGACATGATCTACTCTGACCAGAAGGGGCTCTGACTCTCAGCTCTGTCTACCAGCCCGTGAAGGGTCTTCCATTTCAAGCTGACCAACTGTCCTGGAACTCACTCTGTAGACCAGGCTGGCCTCGAACTCAGATATCTGCAAGCCTCTGCCTCCCAGAGTGCTGGGATTACAGGTGTGTGCCACCACCGCCCAGCTAAGCTGACCAAGTCTCGTGCGCGTGTGCGCTGTCCCAGGGCCTGAAGCACATACCAGATACACCCCCAGCCCAGCAACTTGTTCTTAATAATATGGAGTATCCTTTCCCAGAGGTCTTTTCAACTTGTGCATTTCAGTTTTTAGTCCTAGGCACCACTGTAAACACTGTACATAATTACAGTCAAATCTTAGGGTTTCTCTGTGTAGTCTTGGCTGTCCCAGAACTAGCGTTGTAGACTTGACTTGCCTCTGCCTCCACAGTGCTGGGATTAAATGCAAGGCTTATTTTTGTATAAGAGCCCAGTCACTCTCTATGGTAGAAATGGAACAGGTACTGTTATATATATGCATATAAAAACATAATTAGGGTATAATTCCTAACTAACCTTTATCACATATTCATACTGAACATAGTACACAGGTCTCTAACTGCAGCACTTAGGAGACGAAGGCCAGCATGGTCTACACTGTTATAGCCTGACATGGAAACAGAGAGGGCTGGCCTCTGGGCTGGGCTATGAGTGAGATGCAGTGGTAGAGGCTGCTTACAAAAGGCCCAGGGCTGGGGAGATGGCTCGGCGGTTAAGCCTGCTCTTCCAAAGGTCATATAAATAATTCTTTGGGCTGGAGTGAGCAGAGGTCCTGAGTTCAAACCCTAGCAACCACATGGTGGCTCACAACCATCCGTAATGAGATCTGATGCCCTCTTCTGGGGTGTCTGAAGACAGCTACAGTGTACTTACATATAAGAAATAAATCTTTAAAAAAGGGG
>BDUI01003322.1:112470-128546 GCA_002335545.1 Apodemus speciosus | reverse complement strand
AGTTAAGTGATCTAGTCCTACTTATCTCTGAGCCACGATGACCAAATAGCTTAATATTTCCTCATTATGGACTCCCCTTTATATTAAAGCTTTTGGTTTAAACGTCCTTTCCCCCACACTTTTATACATATATTATACTAGGAAATCCCTCTGGGTAGCAGTTCCTGCACCAAATGAGATTGAGATTGCATAAATAAAACTGATTTGTGTTTTTTGTTTTATCTAATCATTGCTGGATACTATTACCCAGTGTCGCTGTTTATAATGCCTTTCTTCAGGGAGATCCCCTGTATTGCAGTCTTAAATCCTATGCAATTAGTGTTTGAATTACCATCATTTCAACTACTTCCTATCATTTTTACCAATAAGAGTATTTAACTTCTACAAATTCGATATTTTTTTCAAATATTTCAATCAAAAAATGGTGTAGGAAGGATAAGAACCTAGTTTGGCAGATAGGCCAGTGTTTTATCCACTTGGCTCTAGTCTTTCCCAAGTTGTTGGAGTTTGTATGTTTGAATTTCTTCCCTTTTTGTAGCAGATGGTCAGCTCTGTCTCTATTTGAGTCCCTTAACAACTGGAGCAGAGGCTGTCTCTGAAGCTGAAGCCTGACTGTGGATCCTGTTTCCCAATGGGGCTTGCTTCTCTAGGAGAGGATGTACCTAATGTGGCAGAGATGTGATAGACTGGGAGGATACCCAGAGGTAGCCCCACCTACTTAGATGATACTGGAAGGGTAGAAACGTGGAAGAAGTCTGAAGAGGGCAATGGGAAAGAGCAACATCTGGGAAATAAATAAGTAAATAAATAAATAAATAAATAAATAAATAAATAAATAAATTGTTTCATATTTCAAATTGCTAACCAAACACTCTCCCTCATCTCATTTCTGAATTTACACTCCCTGTAAGTTATTGATTATGTCCTTCTCCTTTCCTGTTTTTTTCTTTTATCTTTCTTCTTCTCTACTTCATTAAAAGTATATAGAATATATTTTTTCCTTGAAATGTTGTTTATAAACTTATGTCTCTTGTGCTATGAAAACCCTTTATGAAACAAAATGGCAAAAAAGTCCACCTGCTAATTGACTGCACTAGGTTGGCAATAAGAACCTTGATGCTGTATCTAACCTTGAACAATACTATTAAAAGTCTGTCTCTTGTGTTCCTACAATAATGTAGTCTTTCTCTGTATTGCAGAGTTATCAGTTTAATTTAGTTTAAAACTCTATATGACATTCAGGGCTTTCTTACATATTGGTAAACAGAATATTTGGGGTAGAAAATATTAGCATTAGATAAAAAAGTTTTAGCATAAATGATTATTATTAATATTTAACAACTACTATATGTACATCTTTTCAGAGCAATTATTTAAGACATAGTTTAAAAGAATAATTTAAAGCATAAACTTATAATCAGATTGTATTTCAGTTTATTTTATCACTATTTCATGAATGTTCACAAAAATTACAGTCTAGAAACTTTACTACCACTGTGATGCTGGTATTGAGAATTGGTATCTTTTTGAGGAGACTAAGTCTTGACATTGGTTATTTATGAATAAGATTCAGGCCCTTACAATAGTTGCCTAGGGAGTTGATTTCTTCTCCTTTTCTTGTCTACCATGCATGGACAGAGTGATCCCTCTGGAAGACAAAGGAGTATGTTGCCATCTTAGAAGCCATAAAAATCCATACCATCGCTATAAACTATCACTACATTGGCCTTAAACTTCTCAGCATCTGGAACTATGACAAATGTTTTTCTCTTGTATATCAACTGTTAAATATGTGATATTCTATTGTGGTAACAAAAACAGATTTAATTCAGTCTCTAATATACATCTAGTAATCTGCCTTGAAGATCTTTAATGTATGAGAGTTCTATATCCATTGCTTAAGTGGGMGTCTGTGATTTTAAATATCAAAAGAATATTAGAAGTGGTTTTGATAAGATTGATTTGAGAAATAGGAAAACAATAAGTGGAGTAAAGATTAAACTGGAGGAACTAATTATTAGCGTATTTCAATTGCTCAAGCATGAAGAACTTAAAGTAGAATGTTGTAGCTGATAATAGAGAATATTATTCAACAATACTTGATTTATTGTATAAAAGGAATATCAAATATAATCTTTAGCTTGAATCAGTTGCTATGCATCTATTTTTTCTCCTTTAGTTTTATATAAAAATTTAGTTTGCAGTAATTTGTGTTGACATATGCTCTTTTGTTTGGAAATTATTCATTAACTCTTCTGGCTTGAAGATTAGACAGTGTACAGCTAGAGCTACACAATACATAGATACTAGAGACATGTAAAGATTATAATGTGGTTGATAGCATTGAAAGAGACTAGATCAAAGGGTGTGAGAAGCCAGACGGTGGTGGCACACGTCTTTAACCCCAGCACTCTGGGAGGCAGAGGCATGTGGATTTCTGAGTTTGAGGCCAGCCTGGTCTACAGAGTGAGTTCCAGGACAGCCAGGGCTACACAGAGAAACCCTGTCTACAAAACAAAACAAAACAGGGGGGATCTAAGAAAATAAAAGTAGATAAATAAATACCAAGAAAAGAATTTTGGTCAATAACTCATTCAAATAGGAAAATAGGAATTACTGGCTTAGGTCACATTGCTTGAGCTATCAAAACAGTTTCAGTAGACTAGGAAATACAGTCAACTGATTGTAGGAAGTTGTGCAAGTCCCAGATGAGAAGGTAAAGTCAAATTGCTTTGGGCTGCCATCTTTTTAAAAGCTAACTTTGCTTATTTTTGCATCCAAAATATTAAACCATGCTATTAACTCCATTTTAGCATCTTATCCAGGAAGCATTTTTTTTTCTAACAAATCGTTTTTAGCAGACTTTTAAAGCTGTAATTTCAGATGTTGAACTGATCAGCATGAGACAGTTTCACTTTAGCACCATTTCTGATCTGGACAAAATTCAAGCTGAATATTACTGATTACTCTAAAATGCAAATCGTATTGTTTTGTTTTACAGCTATTTGTTTAAAAAGCCAAGTATTCATTAAGATAAATATGTGCTACATGATCAAGAAGAGAAAGAAAATAAATAGTATTTGGATTTTGTAGGTTGTCTGATAGAGAACTGAATGTTCTAATCTTCAAATACTAATAAGCAACAAGATGTAATTTTCAAATGCAGAATTAAGTTCTGAATGGTTTCTGTTCATTTGTAGTGCTATACCATTGCATTGGTATACCATACCATTTCTATTTATAGGTTTTATTTAGCCAGTATTTATAATTCTTACCACACAATAATTCTTAGGAAAAATATATTATGCTATATTGTATCCTATTATCATAAATCGGGTTGAACATTGTGCTCTTTCTACTTTTTCTGATAAATTTTTGTCACTAATACCATGGCCTTTATTTCCTTGTCTTTTTTTTCCTTTTTTCTATTTTTCTTGAATTTTTTTCTTTTGTTGACAAACAGGCATAAATTCTTGATTAGGAAAACTGCAAGTATCCTGTCGGTGCTGTAGTCCCAGTACTATCTCAAATGGCATTGCTGTCACCTTACTCTTGTTTTCTTTCACATTTATTGCTATATTGCATTATATATATATATATATGTATATGTATATATATACATGTATATATGTATATATATATACACATACATGCCTACTGGATACACACACACATACACACACACACACACACACACACACACACACACACACACATGAGTGAGGAAATGGCTAGTCTCATATCAGAAATTTAAATCCTAAATAAAAAAACAATATAATAAACAAAAGTTTAAAAGAAAATAATATAAATCCTAAATCGAGCTAACCATTTATGTAAAGATACAAAAACACATGTCTTGGTGTATCCAATCATTATGATTGACAAGTGTACTTCAAATTACATTATATAATGTTGGGACAGCTAAGAATTTTGATTACACACCATCCAAACTAACATTTAGCATGAGTAACAGAATATGAAATGATAGGAAATATCGAAACAGGGATTTCCCTTGACTTGGATTACTGTTTATTTCATAGAAACATGGAATCTTGTTTGTTGGAAGATCTTAGA
Source organism: Apodemus speciosus (assembly GCA_002335545.1). NCBI lineage: Eukaryota > Metazoa > Chordata > Mammalia > Rodentia > Muridae > Apodemus > Apodemus speciosus. Next base: position 124,472 of record BDUI01003322.1, on the reverse strand, counting down.
GGATAATCTAATTTAATCTCCTTTTCCTAATGGTACAGTGACATGGAAAAATCTTTCTTTACATGTTCACAAGCTCTTTGCATTTTATCAATATTTTCATGGTATAGCTTCACAGTATATGTGTATAATTTTCTCAACTGTTTCTTTAATGATTCTCCTATCCAGATTAGTGATTGCTCCTGACATTTTTCATTTCCCATTCTATATAATCTGTGACAGACTGATATTTTAGCTTTAATAGTCCTCTTGTTCCCTTGGAAGTACATGCTAGGTTTGTGGTCAACTAAAAGCTTTATTTCAGTTTGTTTATATTTTTCAACTCAAAGTGTTGGCAAGTTGGATTATGACAAATCCTAGGGAATGATAATTTATTTTTTGAATAAGATCCTAATATTTGATTTAAGCTTACCGCTAGTACCTGCTACAAAATTTCAAATCCTGATTCTGTCATGTAGCATATTAACAATCCCTTTGAGTGTTGAGTCATTAGCAGAATTAATAACTCTACTGCCAAACAACTTCCTAGTTACCAATATGTTGAAAATGACAAGAGTGAGAAAAAATTCTTAAGACTCGGAGAAGAACCACTCCTGAGTTGTCACCAATCTATCTAACAGTGCCTTTGCATTTAATTTTCCCATCCACTGTTTTTCATTGTTCCCAAGGTATATTCTTACAATTCATAGGTATACGTTTATCAACTTTTCCTTAATTATTTTATCCATCATGTTTGTTGCTCTTGTTTTCATCTCTTACTATCCTTCTTCTATTTAATATCTGAAGACTATGATTAATTGAAAAACCGTTGATTAATTGATTGATTCATTCATGCATACATTCATTCATTTGGAAGGAATATGCTGACTATGTGATCAACTAAAAGGTCTTACTCCTTTATTTTTATTTTTGAAACAAAATGTAGTATGTCATCATATTATGAAACATCCTATGCTGTTGTGTTGACATGAATTTTGGAGTTTTTCTATAAACAGACTTTCTCATTCTCCATGTGGCAAAAGTGGAAACAACACAGAGGAAGCAAGGACATGCAATCCTTCTCTATTTCTGGATGATGGTGGACATCTGTAATGAACTTCAGTTTTATTGTCTTGAAACATAATCCACCCTTGTAAAATAACAAATAGGCAAAATCCACATACTCACACATGTGGGCACACACACACACATACACACACATACACACACACACACATACACACACATACACACACATACACACACACACACANATACACACACACACACACACACACACACACACACACACAGGTGCACAGGCACACACAAAAAATAGTAGCCAAATTAGGATATCCACATCCCATAATCCCCATTACTTCTAGATTTTTTTTCATACAACATTCCATAAATTCCTCAAGAGTTTTGATATTTATAAGAATGGCACAGAGGTAAAGGTGCTTCATTTTCTTTTTTTTATTATTAGTAAATATTTCCTTTAGTTACATTTCAAATGTTATCCCCTTTCCTGGTTTGCGGAGGTTTGTGTTTGTCTGGAGAGAATCTCACAAATAAAGGAGTCTAGCTTTCAAAACTCAGTATCTTTCTTAGTAAAAGTAATCATAAAAAAAAACTGTGTTAAAGGTAAAACAGCTGCTGTACATGTATATGAGACCCCCTTCTACAAGAGCATAGGCTTTTTTCATAGAGATTCATTAAAGTCATAACTAGACACTACATAGTGAGACTGGATTCATACAGTAAGGATTACCAGTCTTCAATAATGTGATCATAAAGTGCTTCCTTTTCTTGCCAAAGATTTGCTAATATATCAGATAATGGCATGGGGACTGAAAACCTGTTGATTAGCTGTTGTTATTATCCAGTGGCAATGTGAGGGATGCCTCAACCAGTTTGTACAAGTATGGATGGCAGTCTATTTGGTAGTGACAGTAAATAAAGCAGTAAGAAAAAAAATGTACGTGTAAAAATGATACACCAAGAGAGTTGAGGATCAGTGCTCATTTTTAGAAGAATGGAATTTAGGAATGATTTCACAGGGTTAAAAGGGCAGAGCAAAAGCAATAATGTGTTCAGAATTCAACTGTCATCCTCTGAGTGTAGAGGTTTTAAATAACCAAATTCTTACCTTTGCCAAAGACACAATAAGTGAATTCACAGAGGCCATGGAATAGATGGAGGTTGCATATAAAATCTTAGAAAATAATACCTGAATCTTGGATGTGGTTGAAAAGAATTTGCAGTGTCTGTCTTACAAAAGAAAAGGAGACAAAACAGGTGTTTTAGGAGCCTATGACTTCTTAGAATATCAGGGAGTTTAAACAAGGCCATCACCTTCCATTTCGAGTTGGAAAGTATTAAATACTAACAAGTACTACCACAGCACCAAATTTGGTAACAACATTGTTATTGAAAACCTTCCTCCATAGACAGGGAGAAAATTAAGTGTATATTGTAAGAGCTTGCTTATTGTGAGCAACAGTAGGAGCAGAAGCAATGGGCTATTCTCCTTAATTTAAATAATCATGTAAGTAAGATTCCTAGACTTTTATTTTGTGTTCGTGTTTAAATAATAGTTCTGTGAATGAAACTGGAAGGGGAATTACACAGAGTTTTAGAAAATTACTGGAAGTTTGCTATACTGTTTTAATTGATTTTAACATCAGACTGTTCAATAATGAGTACACAATTTAACCAGCACTGAAATGAAATTAATTGAGTTCTTTGCTCTGCATAACTTTAATAACAGACAGATGTTAGATTTCCAGTAAAAGCAATGAAGGTTATTTTCTAAATTACTTTGGATTTACAATGCTACAGAGCATTTTAATTACAGTCATATGTGCATACTTTAAAAATAATTTTGAACCATTTTATTATGGTAATAGAATCACATTTATGACTCATCATGCAACATGGAAAGCATTCTCTGTGTTTCTAAGTTTTGCATTTCATTTTTTTGCTTTGAGATTGCCATCATCATTTACATTTTCTAGTAATCCAATTTTGAATTGCATGGGTATATATATGTACACATATATACACATATGGACAGGGTGCCAGGACAAACCTTCAGTTTTTACAAAGAAAGGCATATAATATTGAGAGAGTTGACAAAATTTTTTCCTGCACTATGACAAGACAACTGAAAATGAGGCAGAAAGGGCACACATAAAATTTTGGAAGATGTAGAAAATATAGAAAAGGCTAGCCAATAATTCAGATATATGAACAAAGTCAAGACTGAAGACATTATTCTGACTGTTGGAATGCAGATGTCAAGTGAAGTGCTGGCTAACACAAAGCAACATAGCAACCCAGGGTAATCAATAACTGGGGTTACTCAAGATTCTTTACCAATAAGATAAACAAGACTGTAAGAAATATTGCCTGTCTCCAATGAATACCAGGAATATGGGTAGTTAATTATTAAATCATCTTTTCACAAAATAATTTAATTGGAACATCATAAGTATATCTTATATTATAGTTTATTGGTACATAATACATAATGTGAAAATCTGGGACATTGCTATGTTTTCTGTCATCATTTCACAAAGAACATGTTTGTCTTCTCTCTGACATTCTAGTTTTATTTTGGCATATGTGCTATGAAATTGAGCACTATAAGTGATAATGAAAGTATCTATTTCAGTTACTGTGTATAAGGTCATTTTGTTCATTAAATATTGACAGCCTAAAATGGCTAATAACCTTAAGTAGATGAAGAAAAAGTAACTAAAAATATTTCTCTTTGCCTAGCTGAAAAGAAAAAGAAAATGAAAATGCAGTAGAATTCATCATGTGTACATGTAACCTTTAAATCTAGCATCCAGTGCTTCCTCTGTAGGACAAGGCCCGAGAGAAGTGCTTAACTAGGCACCTTTGGTGACTGCAGGTTTCTTAGGGCAAGAGCAGAGGCAGACATTGTCAGCGCATGTGCAGTGAAGGCTGCCAATTCAAACTCTGGGCACTTTTATGTGGCTCGTTATGTCATGTGCAATATGCAGACATATTTAAGCTCAGTGCTTTTAAGTCTCCAGTGCTTTTAGAGTACAAAGAACTAGCAGAAACAGACTCAGAAATTAATTCTTTGGTTTCCAGTCACGTATTTTGCTGTTTATTTATGGCATTCCTACACCATTATTAGTGTCTGTGTACTTTTCTTCTGCCCCCAGAATGCACGTTTTTAGTTATATTGGTGTAGGCCATTAGCATAGTATGTGTATATTTTTCCCGTCAAGAAATTGATATAATCCTAATGTAACTGAAAAAGGATCATAAAGTTTTAAAGGTTTTTCTCTCAGCTGTTGTTTATTTGAATCAAGTATAATGTTTAAGAAATTTTCTCTCTCTCTCTCTCTCTCTCTCTCTCTCTCTCTCTCTCTCTCTCTCTCTCACACACACACACACACACACACGGGAGGATATGAAAAAAATGACATGGTGATAAGCCATAAAATGACTGCACACCTTTGATGCTCCAAGAGCATAAAGTGGTGAGCTGGATTCTGTAAGATGGGTGTGTGGGTTTACCTGACCTCCATCATCTGAAGGCAGAAAGCTAAGTTCTTGGTCTTGAGCCTATAAATGTCCTTTCACTGTTCCCCTTAACTCACTTTATGGTGATCTTCTGATGCTCTGTTGTTCTAGATGTCATATATGAAATTAAAACATTACACGTGTGAGACTTTCCTCTTCAAGCAATTTCCTTTTAAAGTCCTGAGTAGGGTAGACACTGATAAGGTATTTTGCATTTTCACTAGGAAGCAGCATGCTAGAATATAGCTTATGAAGGTACCATATCCCCAGTACTATAAAAGGATGCTCAAGTATAACTCTCTTTCTGTTTGGCTTATAGTTACTATGCATAAATTACCTTCCTATGTTTGGAATTATGATATCTTCTATGGTCTAGGCCTCTCAACTTACCATTTATATAATATTTGTTTCTAATAAAAAAAACGAAGAGGAAACCAAGAAGAAAGTTATTGCAGATAACATAATGAAGTTGATGTTCTCACTGTCAGTGGCGAAATTATAAAAAGGATGTATACTATTCATCTCACAAAAAAACCCAAAAAGTCTAATGTGAGTTCATCCTCTGCACATATACTTTAGATAACATAGTATCCATAAAAGAACGTCATCTGTGGGTCTGGGAGGTAGAGAAGTTCCAAGTCTCCAGATAGACTGAAACTGCGCCAAGGATAAAGTATTGCTCAGAAGCCTTCCTGCATCTGTAATTAAAAGGCAGCTTGGAACTTTTGTACAACAGGAATATTGAGCTAAATAAACTTACAAATACGTCAAATTTAAATGATTGTTCCCTTGCTCTGAGATTATAGTTTTTTTATAAGACATCCTTCTTTTGTGAGAAATTGTGGTAGAAATAGAGCATTTCTTCTGAAGCACTTTATCCTAATTTGAGAGTGTAGAAACCTGCAGATCCTTGTCTATTTTTTTCTTTAATCCACAATGTTTCTAAAATCCTGAGCTCTGAAAACAATTGGTCTAGTTTAATGTCTTATTACACAATTAAAGCATGCATTAGTCAAAAACGATGATCAAAGGTTCACTACAGAGAAATCATCCACCATCAAATTGAAACTCACCATTCATATTCCTAATCCAGAGCTATAAATACAGTAGAAAATTGCTTGAGATTTTCCCTAAACATCACATTTCTATTTTTAAATTAACCTTAGCTTTGTCAATTCTTCTTCTTTCATTAAATTCATACTTCCTACATTTTGATATTCCAAAATGCTGCTTTTGATTTCCCTCATTATGCAGTTAAATTGGTTTGTCAAGTACCTTTTAATTATTGATATGTCTCTTATTTTATTAAAGTAAATCAAAGGTACATTTGTCTGCTCAAGAATTTAAGGCCTTTGCATTGCCCTTGCACTAAGCCTGAGTCATCTCCTCATTGGTGTCATTTAATAAAGCCAATGAGTGCGTTCTACCTGGCTGCCTCCTGGTGCTGGGAAGTTGTTTCATTTTCTGGAGAAGCTTATGCTGACATGTTGGGTGGAGTGGGTACTGGTATAATGCATTTAATTACAACTTACATCCAGTTATTGAACTGTGCTTCATTATGGAGCAGAATTCTGACAAATTATTATCTGAACCCAGGAACTACCTACTAAGTTTTTTTTTTTTCTCTGATAGAACTAGTGTATCAAGTCACATGGAAAATTTCTCAACTTCATATTTTCATACTTTTTTGTATTTATATAATACATTATATAACAACCATTTATTTCTATATTGTTTTAGCATACCTTTTCACACATTGTCACACTATTTTTCCAGTGTCATTGTGAAGGCATTGTGAAGGTAATTTGTTCTTAGTAGCATTTTTTGATGATGTAACTATAGCAACTCTACCTCAAATATCTTATGTATTAAAACTAAACACACACAATTAATTAACCTGAAAGTAGCAATGTCACAACATATATAACCCAAGGTCCCACGACCATAAGTCTTACTTATGTTTCATATCCCAGCGTCATGCTGAGGCATATTGTTGTTGCATATTATTTCTTTAAATAGATTCTCTGTTCCCTGCCTAATAGCGATGCCATGTTTAGAATCTCATCCCCATTTTCATTTCCTAGAATATTTTCCCGATGTTGAATTAATTTAAGTGTTTCCACCTGCTAAGTAGGATAAGCTACCTCAAACACTATGATGAGAGGGGAAAGGATAAAATAAATAGTATTGTTACAGGATTTAAACCTGAATTAAGTATAAAATCATAAATTCAATTAAGTGTGATTAAATGAACCATTTTATAGCTTAACATGATACAAGGGCATATTAATTATGTCAGCAAGAGAATGAAACCACATTCAGAGTTGGAAACCTGGCTTTTATTTTAGATCTGCCAAAAGTGTATTCTGAATTCTACATAAATTCCTTCCTTGAGGATAAATTACTTAACCCGTAACTGAAATAATTTGATTTGGAGGTTATGTCCCAACCTCACACCATCTACTAAAGTAAATTCCATATTGACTCAAAATATAAAATATAATGAAAAGGAATCAATAGAGATGAKAAAATTAAACATACATGAGTATTGTCTAATATTGGATTAGGGTTAGGCTTACTCAACATGGAAGTTTAAGAGTAACCAAACAACAGAAAAATTTTGTTAGATATCCTCCAGTTGATTGATTCTGTAATTTGAAGATTATAGTAGCAAATTAAAGAAAGTGCAATTCTTTGTGAAATAGTTGAAATAGATGTAACATTACTGGTGCCACAGTAGATTGCTAATTAAAGCCTAACTTAAGTTCAGCATTTTCTCCTTTAGGTATATCTAGAAAATGGTATTGACTACTCTTATTAGTTGCATGCAACATGGCTAAAAATAGATGTCTAGTAAATGGAAAGTAATAATAAGCTAAGGTAACCAGCACCAGAATACCATGCTGATTCTTTTTTCACTTAACATATGAAAGATCAAACCTAAAGCACTCTATGGGATTGGCTAGCATTGTTTGCTATGCTCTAACCTCAGCTTGATGTTTTACTTTTTCTGAGACCAGGTCTCATTATGTAGTCCTGGCTGTTATGAAACTCACTATGCATACATACCAGGCTCACCTCAGTCTCACGGAGAGCTCTGTCAATTCCTACCCTAAATGGCCTAATATTAAAGTCATGCACAACATGCTCAACACTGATGTTGTGTGTTCTTGCTGAAATATTTTGTATTATTGAAACAGAAAAGAAGCAAATATATCCTTTATATCAAAAACAATAGATATGTATGGAGCAATATCCAATGTAACTTTGCATTCAGACATCAAGTTTATTTCCATTTCTACACAATAGCATATACAAATAAAACCTTAGTCAATTCTTTAATGTGATGAATTGTTTTACTAAACACAATGTAAAGGCAATCATGGAACTCTTTCTGACTATAAATTTTACCATCATTAACTTTTTAAATACAGGACACAAAATATGAAAAAAATCAACTTCTATCTTTAACAATGTTATCCATTCAAAACATGTTGAGACAAACACATATAGGATTACAAACTTTGTTAACTTATATCTAGAATCAGAATTTAAAACGGGAATTGCAGCCATAAGCATAGAAAAGTTTGTTTGTGTATATTTCTTATTTTTATCATATTGCAGTACATAGAAAAAGAACAATAATAGGGGAGCTTTTTTCATTGTATTTTGTGTTCCTTTATTCAGTTCTGTTACTGCTACTGTATCTGTTCTGAAGCCAAGCAAGATATACCAGAAGATTGTAGGCATTAGGATACCTTCAGATGTGAACACAAAATAAAAATAAATATGTTTCTAGTGGTATGAAATTCACAAAACCAATAACAAGGATTTGTCATCAAATGATAATAAGCAGAGAAGTGGTAGAACTATCAGGAAAGAAACCTGAAATGCTTCAATTATGAGCTAGTCTTAGGAGGTTGTTATAGGAAAAAGAGAGAACATGTTCACTCTAACCTCTGCCATCAAGGTGCTTCAAGCTTATCACATAGAAGGAAATTGAGCTAGATATCACTATAACTTATCCTTGAGAAGACATAGACTGACAATATAAGCATAGTGAATAAAGCAGGCAGGCTGTTGCCAAACAAGAGACCGTCTATGTAATTCTCCTTCTCCAATTATCCTTTTTTAAATATATTTCCTTAATTCTTCCTTCTAACCCACAAAATACATATGCTTAGTTTGCATATGTGCCTCATTATAAAAGCATTTCTAATTATAGTAATCTAGGAAGTAGATAAATTTGAATGATTATTCATCTTGTAAAGGATAGAATATAGCTTTTTGTGTGAACTTCCTTCATGCTCCCACAAATTGATTCCATGCATAGGAAATGTAGTTAACCTACTTTTTTCAAAGAGAATTCTGTCATAGAAAAGAGCTATGCCAGTACTTTAAATGTAGATGTGAACACACATATGTATCATTACAGAATTAATGCCTTCAATGAAAGTATTACTACTCAGCTTTTTCCTGCTCAAGGTTAAGTTTAAGAAGTACAGGTCACTCATTACATCTTTTACTTTGCCACATCTAATTTGGGGATCAAAAGCTAGACTATTTGCTAATATCACTCACCTAGATTCTTATCTCCATTTCCCTAGCCAGTGTGTATTGACAGTTGAATATATAGGGGGAATTTGCTACTCAATATTCAGAAGCAAAACAGTTATGTTTGTATCACTTAGACAGTTTATGAAACTCAGAAAAAAAAAGACTGCCAGGTTCATGAGTCACCTGAAAGCCATTTGTTTCTTTCAAAAAACAAGAATGAATGAGTCTATTGAATGCACCATGAATGTCGAGAAGCGCAACTTGTAGTTAAAAAAATACTGACTAGATTTAATGACTCTAAAATGATTGACAAGAAGCCTAAGGAGCCTATGTTTTATTTAAAATGCACCCGTTCCAATGAAGTACATTAAAATATACATTCATACACAAACATCCTTCTTTACATATACATATAAGTAGACATATGAACATGTGAACATATATACTTATATGTGTAGGATAAATTGTTTTAATATATTGATTAAAGTTAATATTTTATACTATTATGTGCGGTCACAAAATTATTACAGAAGAATTTTTGAAATGGATTTTCTTAGAGTTTCATTGCAGTGAAAAGACACCATAACCGAGGCAACTCATATAAGGACATGTTATTGGGGCTGGCTTACAGGTTCAAAGAGTCAGTCCATTATCATCAGGGTGGGATCATGGCTGTGTCCAGAAAGACACAGTTGAGGAGGAGCTGAAAGTTCTACATCTTCATCTGAAGGCCCTTAGCAGAAGATTGGCTTCCAGGCAGCTAGGATGAGGGTCTTAAAGCCCACACCCAAAGTGACACACCTACTCCAACAAGGCCACACCTCCTAATAGTGCCACTCCCTGGACCAAGCATCTATAAACCATCACATGGATGAAACTAAAACCTGTTAAATGTAGATACATATGTAGACATGACAGTATTTTAATTTGTGCTTAGAATTATTTGGATTCACACAAATAAAAAATCCCGTACTTAAAATATCACTATGAGCTTAGTAAAATATCAGCAACACCCTAAGTATGTTGTTTCTTTAAATCTTTTATCAGATGGAAATTTTCTATGCTTTAAGCTAGTTATCCAAACCTGTCTCTTGATGTTCTTGATCAGTGTACTGATGATTATAGGAAAAACAGTACCTGATAAGTTTACTTAGATAGCCTGAACTTCATCTATGTACTTTGAGCTATCTGTTAGCATGTTATTGTCAAATTACAGTGATTTCTAAACGAATACGTATGTTATAAAGACAAATGTGTATACAGACACATTGAAAGACTTCAAGCATATCAGAACAACTGTACAGAGGCATATAGAATGGATTTATTTAAATGGCCAGTTTATAATATGTACATATCTTAATCGTATCTACTCAAATGATGAGTGGTGTTTAAACATAAATATTTGATTCTTTATAAGGTCTGCACATAATATACTAAAAATTTATTTAAAAATTAGTAAGGTGTTACATTTGATAAACAGTATCAAAATGAGGTTATCCTCTTAAAGGCTAGGTAATCATTTTAACATGCTATAGGTCAGGAGCACTCAGGGATATAAGGCATACTTGCCAGGAATGATCACACCTAACATCATTAATGCCCTTTGACCCTGTATCAGTGTTTGGAATAGGAACTGTGTATGTTTTCAAAACACGCACTAGAATTTTGGCAATTGGAATTCCTTTTAACCCCCAAATATTGTAGTTACCTCTTAATCACTTCACTGTTCCTTCCTGATATTTGTCACTGCCCATGTCTTGGAGGATTAATGAACTTACAGTCATTATAATGAATTTTCAACAGTGCTCCTAACTAGTCTTTCAATAGCTAGTAATATTTTTATTAGTGTTTTTGTCAAAATTAATGGCTAAATTGAATACTTGCTCATTTAGTTAATTAGAAAGATAGTACTTTATTCAATATATTAGAAATCTGATCAGCCTGACTGCATAAATGTGATATAACAATCTTGCACTGAAATGCTTTGGCATTTTAAACATAATGGTAAACCAAAGTAGGTTGAAACCTCATTAGAAAGGATTTGTGGGCATCTTTTAAGATTATCTATGGGGGCACTGGAACAATATTCATAACAAATGCTGTTTTCTGTGCCAACTGCTCTCATTTTCGCAGTTGCTACACTTGGTTGTAATCACTTTTTATAGATTGATTTATTTAATCCTTCTGCAAAGTTAGGATATAATAACCACCATTAGCCCATCTATCAAGCAGACATATTGAGGCACCAAGGAGTTACATAGTAGGCTCAAAATAGTGAAGGTAAGAAATGTCAAATTTAACCCCCATCTTTTGTAAATAAACTTGAAATGATATGCTCATCTCGTATTTTCTGCTCTATGTCTTACTAATAAATTTAAAGTAGATATGCCAAAGTTTAAGTATGATTTACCAGTTTTCTCATAAGAGCTACTAAGGTGTATGTTCTAGTARTTTTCCTAAAGAAATTCCTATTTTATTGGCAAAAATTATTTGTGCCAAAAAGGTATCCTGTAAATGAACAGGTTCTAATATGTTTCCTTGTAAGTACTCCACCTGTTCATCAATTCAAAAATCACTGTTATGACCAACACTGTCCTATGTGATAATACAATAGTAAACAAGACATGATCCCTGCATTATTTTTTTTAATTGCACTCAGGAGCAACATAGAAAAAGATTTATTCATGGTAATTATATATTTATCTGCTGGGTGGTTGATTAACTCTTAAAGAATCAACTAGTTCTGTGATCCTGGTTGTAAGAATAAACTTTACTTTACAATTGTATTTTTATTTGCTCAGTTGGTGTCACTATGTTTTAAGGTTGGGTTGGAAATAACTAATACATTTGCTCCTCTTAAAAAAGAATTGCTTTACTCTTGCCGGGTACTTTTGCCAAAAGGGAAT
>BDUI01003322.1:68455-88920 GCA_002335545.1 Apodemus speciosus | reverse complement strand
AAGGTAGGCAGTATTATCCTGTTTTGCAAATGAAAAGCATATGGGACAGGAGACTATGCATTTTTCCCAAAATTATATGGAAAATAAATGGGACTTAGGCTGTCTGAGTACTAGACCAGCTCTCTGGTTTTGTTGCATTGCAATTGTGCATTTCTTAAACAGTTACTTAGGACTCCTATGAAAAGCTTTAGGATTTCTTCAAAGCAAATTATCAAGGTATATGACGAATTTGCTATCTGTTATATAGAATGAAATTTGCATATTTGGAATTGCATACATCGGGTCATGAATCTAAAGTTAGTGATGGCTGTTTTGGATTTATTTTGAGCCTTATTAATTTTTCCTGACTTTTATTAAATTAAGTGTCCTTTAAAGGGTCCTAGCTCATACTTCCTGAGTTTCAAAGAGTTAATTGGCTTACAAAACATGTTGAGATTGCACCCAGGAGATTATTCACTTATCTCTTAACATCTTGGTTAGAATTTTTTAATCATTATTAATTCATTTCTGTATACAGTGGCCATTTAAAATGAAGTATGTCAAAATAAAATAATAAAAAATTAAAGTATGCAAGTAAACATTATATATTATTACTAAAAATTGGTACAGTTGTAAAACACTAAAGAAAACTCACGAAGATACCATCCCTTGTTAAAAATTTCCAAGTGTGTCTTTGTGACTTGTAAATGCAATATAATTTGTGTAAGTAGAAACCACTTTTTCAATAGCATGTCATTATTTTGAAAGCATTCCCAAATATTTTTTTTATTTTCTTCTTTGAAAATATGAAAAATAAAATTATTGAAGAGGTTTAAGTGCATGCCATTGGAAGAAGCAAAACATATTTTTATTGATCTGCATCTCCTCAGAAAATATCACTGTTGAAATATGATTGTCATCTGCCTAATCGTAGCCCTGTCCACAGACTTTTCCTGCTTCTAAACCTTTAATCAAACATGGAAAAGTACTAAAATGTCAACTGTGAAAAATTTAAGAAAAGAAAGAAGCAATATGAAACAAAAATACTAAATATTTCCTTTTACTCATTAGTAAAAAATGTTGATGAATGCAAAATTGGCAAAGCTAGCATTTCCAATAGCGGGGCCTCAGTTCCATGACCATTATCCTCCCCCCACCCCCACCCGCTCCATTTCTGATGCCACAAAAAGTGTGACCATTAGACTTTGCTGTTAAATGAAATATGGCTGCCATCAAAAGCCCTATCTTTTTTTTTTAATTCTTTTTTTTATTGGATATATTCTTTATTTACATTTCATTTCCCTTTTCCTGGTTTCCCCGCCCCCCAAATGTCCCATATGTCTTTTTCCCTCCCCCTGTTCCCCTATTCACCCCTTCCCACTTCCCTGTTCTGGTATTCCCCTACACTGCTGCATTGGGCCTTTCCAGAACCAGGGCCCACTCTTTCCTTCCTGTCAGACATCAATTGGTATGTGGATTGTGTCTTTGGTGTTCCAAGATTCTAGGCTAATATCCACTTATCAGTGAGTGCATGCCATGGGTATTTCTCTAATGACTAATGATGTTGAACATTTCTTAAGGTGCTTCTCAGCCATCCGAATTTAGAGGATTCATTTTATATGCTTGYTTCCTCCCCGCCCATGACTTTTGAGCTGTTTGTCTGCTGTCCTTGGGTTACTACCTTTACTTACACTCTCCCTTTTTTTCCTCTGTCTTCCCTTCTAGTTGCACTGGGCATACAACATACACAGTTCAATCATAATATCCAGCATCAGTCCTGTACCTTTCCTTAGGCCATCTTATTTTTCATCCTTCTTTCTTATTGCTCTTTTCAAATCCCAACTTCTACATGGGAGACAGAAGTCACACTGCCAACCTAATGCAATCTATTTTTTAACCATACACTGCCATGAAGTCAGAATGCCTTGCTGTTTTTACCACACTGTTCTTCGTGCTCTCCAAACACAGGAGTTCATTTTCTATATTCACAGACAAGAATAGTCTTCTTTCTTTGTGGATGGAAGAATATCACTTTTATTTACTGTCGTATATCTCAAATAATATATTGTCCCTCTCCTCTAAAAATTATTTTCTTATTCAGTATTTAGCATCACTGAAGTCTGACAATGACACTAACTTGTTTCAAACAACTTACAACAACATAAACCCCATGAAGTCAGAGGTAATAGTTTGCTCCCCTCTCACTTGTTTGTCCTTGCTATTTATTAAGGATACTACTGTGCCAATACCTTCAAAATTACTGTGTGTTATACATGTACCTTAGAAGAATGTCAGATACCTGGTTCAGCTATACTTCCCGTGTTTAGAAGTACTGTTACTAAGAACTAAGAACCTGTAGTTCTTAAGAGAGAACCTGTAGTTCTTAAGAGAGAATAGAGCAAATTGGTTAGAAACATAGACTAGATTATATAACTTTGGATATTGGTTCTGCCACTTAGCATATTATATGACCTTGAGGACATTTTTGGTGTATACATTTCTGATATTGAATTCGTAACAAGATATTTTGTATAGGGATCTATCGAGGACAAAATGTGTATGGGAAGCATAATTATTAACACTGAGACCTATAGCTTTGTAATTTCTTGAACTACATTAGTTTCCTTTTTAAAGCCTATCATAACCATAAGTAAATCAGTTAGAAGGAGTATGTTCGGGTCAGTTCTTAAACCGTTAACAAGTCCATGAGTAAGCCATATTGTGACATAGCAGAGAGGTTAATTGGTATGAAAAAAATCGATTTAGATTTCTCTGTCTTATTTTGTACAATGATCATTTGGCAATTAAGACGAAATTTATTTTACTTTCTTGTAGCTTACTTTTCTGCTTTTATTGCCTAGAATTATAGGATATAGCTATGAATTTCTGAGTGCTTTATGCTGGCTATGTTTATATTTTATTTACTTTGAGGGTTTTAGAAGAAAAAAGTTCCCCAGCATGCTTTGCTCTTGTCTATACTTTTGCTATTTAAAAAACATATTGTTTTTCCCCCATCCTTATATAGGAATATAGTCTTGTTGATTTCTTTGGAAGACACTTACATAATCTTCTCTACATTGTGGAATTTATTATATACATTTGACCCTTTAAGAGATAGCAACTGTCTCTACAAAGATATCTTATAGCATTATGCATATAGAAGTATCTGAAAGGCAGAAGTCTGGCTTTATGCTTTTCTTTATTCTATTAGAATCCATATTTGATTTCTCTTTTTTCATATCCTTATGAGAAATCTGGACTGGGAATTTGCTTGTGTCCCACTCAAGTAGCATTTTTTTTTAAAAATCTAGAACATGTATCAGCAAGGTTTTTCTACAAAGAGCTTAATATTAAATATTTTAGATCTTGTACACCAGATAGATCCCCTGTTACAAGGACTTCACTCTGCCTCTGTATTGCAAAAGCAGCCACTGGCCATACATAAATGAATGGGGCTGGCTGTATTCCAACAAAACTTTATTTATGGTTACTAAAATTTGGAATTCATACAATTTTCATGATTTAAGGCACTGTTGTTTCAACCACTTAAAAATGTAGAAGGCATTCTTATCTCAGATTATCCCAAAACAAAAAGTCAGGTTCTTATGCCTACAGATGTTTGCCAACTACTAATCGAGACCGGGTTTTAGAGGGAGGGGTGCAATGGGTGCACCCATTGTATGAAAGACATTGGCTTACAGTGCTGTATTAGTGGCCTTGTTTCATAAATAGTCTCTGTGCCTTCAAAAGATTCAAAGGAACTTTAGGCCAATCATATGTATGTTTACTAACACTTGTATGTATTTTTTTGAAAATACTTGAAAATCTCTGGACTTTTGCTTCCTCTTTATACTGCCAAATATTTTGCTACCTTTGTAGCTAAATAAACAATGAAAACATTGAAAGAAGTTCATCTTCACTTGGTCACTTAGATCCCAGTTTATTCAAACTTCACAAATACTCTACCACTTCCATAGAGCAAGCCTGTGGATGAATGGTGCATATGTCCCCTTCAAACTTAGTTTCTATTTAAATAATTTATTAGAGCAAGTTCATTCACTTTAAAGATCACAGTCTACAAACGTTTGCATTGATATTTTTCTCTTCATCTAAAATCATAAGTTCTATTTTTACTAATTCATTTCATAAATTTCACATTAAAGTCTGTATTTCTTCATAATATTGTACTAAGCTTTTATCAGTCATTCTCTTATTTCTGGTACTTCTGTTTACATCATGTTTATACTACTATAAATAATGTATTGCCAGTTTCTTTGTTGAATTTTTTTTTCTTTCTTTTAGAAAGTTTTTTTAAGGCAGTTTGAAGCTAATATAACCTAGTAGAGCCAGTGATAGAGAAGGTGAAGCCAAAGGAAGATGAAACTTTTATTGGCTTAACACCTTTGATCCCTTCCCTTGCATCACTGTTAATGGGCCAATTTTACAATTTAGGAATAGAAAACAGTTTGGGCTTTGAAGTGTTTCCTCCTCTTCATAGGCAAAATTCTGACAGGTATTTTTATAGTTTTCAGACCTTGTAGGGATATTTTTAATTTAATGAACTCCTGTCACCTCCAAATGCAATTAGCTTTCTGGTTGTTATTGGCAACATTTGTTTCAAGAGAAGTGTTGCAGCAAGACTTCTCAGCAGGCAAAACATCTTAATAGAAATATCCATGGAATCAGTACAAGAGTAGAGGAACTCAGGGAAAGGGACAGAGAAAAAGGAATGAATTACAAACATAGCCAAGAGGGAAATGACCTTAACCAACATCTAGAAATGTTTGTACTTGAAATGAGGCAGGGATGCAGAAATTATTACCTAGATTTATAGAGCCAGAAAGTAACTACAGACTAAATTATATCTTAGCAATATACTGAAACAATGTAACTGTTCTGAAGTCAGATCTATATGCAAATGACTGTGGATGCCCAGTGCCCAGGCAGATCTGCTTTAGCAGGCTGCTGGTTATTTGAAATCTCAGCTTCAGTAGTTCTTATATTTAAAACTAAGTATGACAAAGTTAATGCTTGATCACTTCCTCCAGACTTCTGTCTGTTGCTGGTGCCAGAAACCTAGGAATCATTCTTTTTTTTTTTAAGAAAATAAAACAGAGTTTATTAAGATATTGGGGAAACATTCCTAAGAATGGGAATGGGCTTCTGAGCAGGAGAAAAATGTGTTCTTGAAAGCTCCAGGGCCCTGACCTTGATGCCCCTTTATAGGCCAAATCTACTTAGCACCCACCTCCCCCATGTTTCTATGCTGCAGGCTTTTT
Source organism: Apodemus speciosus (assembly GCA_002335545.1). NCBI lineage: Eukaryota > Metazoa > Chordata > Mammalia > Rodentia > Muridae > Apodemus > Apodemus speciosus. The sequence goes on along the minus strand of BDUI01003322.1, from coordinate 83,662 downwards.
CTTGAGCATGTTCCATGTGTTATATGGAGTGCTGGGGGGGGGAACAGGGGGAGGGAAAAAGACATATGGGACATCTGGGGGGGAACCAGAAAAAGGGAAATGAAATGTAAATAAATAATATATCCAATAAAAAAAATAATTAAAAAAAAGATTAAAATGTAAAAAATCCAATTGCTGGAAAATCCTAGGAATCATTCTTACTAATTCTTTCCTTACCCTTCACATTTCATCTATCTGAAATGCAAAATATCTCTAGTATCTTTAATCATCTTCTGGAAGCCTTTCATATCTTTTGTACCATACTTAGGGTAACACCAAAAAAAAAACCAGAACAAAATAAACGAAAACAAACCTTATCACAGAGCCTCACTTACCTCTCTAGCCTCATTGTTGTTTGTTTTTGAAACCACTCTTTGGGACAAGGTAAAAATATCTATCTCTACTAGATTTATGGAATGAAGATAATAAAATGAATAATCAAGCTTTGTTTTATGTAGGGACCAGTTTCAGTAGTGAAGAACTCCAAGAACTATCAAAATCATATTCCTTTTACTTCCCTTAGTTTACATTGTCTTATTTCTGGGCACATAGCAATCCTGTTAGTCTCTACATTTAGTTAATGAAGGAGGACAATGCAGCCATAGAGTTAATAGACCCCTGCAAGCATCTTCTGTCTGACCTGTAACCCTATTATCCAGCAGAACAAATGGWAATCTAGGCAACAGAAATGTGGAATAGACTGAAATGGCTCCAGCATTATGACCTCAGCATAATGTCACTGATGCCATGACAACCCTTGTTCAATTTAAGTGAAATTGATGGCTTTGTACTTGTACTTACCTGCAGACTTCATACATTAAACATGTTTTCCACCAAAATTGGGTCAAATACAAGAATAACCACACTATATCATATAATCCTAGTAATTTCCCTAATGAGTTCAAGAATACAGTTGCTGAAAAATTTGACCATGATCACAAACAGTAAACCTAAGAATATGATCTGTTTTTATGTAGCATTTTAGCTTTATAAAGACACTTTATATATATTTAGTTCTTGCTGAGAAAACATTGAAATGGTTCTCCTTTCACACCTTACTAAGTAAATAATATACTGGAAGAAAGCTGATATTAAATGACTACAATCGCGAAGGCATTATGAATGCACACTCAAAGAGTAAGAAGTTAAGAGTGGCTTCATAGCAGTAGCTATGATCTCAGCCTTGGAGGCAGGCAATGATGGGAGGATCTGGGATTTTGGCCTAGCCAGGGATACACAGTGAAACTCAATCTCCAAACAAATAATCAAATAACCAAAACCAAGACAGATAGTTTGGTAGTGCCTTGATGAGAAACTATTCATCTTATCACTAGATTATCACAATTTTAGCACTATTAATTATAAGACTTTTTTCATTTGATTTTCATCTCTTTGATTTTATTGTAATAATTAATTGATACACTGCAGAATGAAGCTTACAAAAAGTTTTACAGTGAAAGATTTCAGATTTTAAAAATTTAAAATTTTAGATTTCTTAAACTTTTTTCCTTCTAGGTTTAGTCAACATGCCCTCATGAGTTTTGTTATTTTATAACTTTACTAATAATTTTAAAACCTCTATTGTCAAATTTAATAGTTTCTTTTGACAGTGTTTGCTTTTGTTACTAGTTTTGTGATTCTAAGGTAAAGTAAGAGCTCATTGCATACATTTTACAAGTGAAAGTATTAGTATATAACCTCATGAAAGATTCATCAGAATTTGAAGGTTCTTGCTGTTGTGTGATACTTGCACAACTGTCACACCAGACCAAAGTATACACACCACCTGAGTTTACTTACAAAAATTTAGATGAGGGGTTACTAACAGGAGCAGAAGTTACTCAGATAGCTGTGTCACCAAAGTCCATCTGAGCATGGGTGACAGTTTATGAAAACAGGAATCATTGTGTTCATTGCACAATTTGTAGGCACCTCAATAGGTTGGAAAGTGTCTTGGAGAGCTATGTGTAGGAGAGAACTCAACAGAACTGAGTTAGTTCTAGTCAGCTCAACTGCCTTTCAGGTGGCTAACCTGTATTGAGAATCAGTGCTCCTTAGTGTTTATATATACTTGGTTAAGGAGACACATACTGAATCTGGTCAGTTTCGGAACTTCCTGAAATTTTTGAGTTCTTTACTCCCTGGGTGTAACAAGTTTCCCCTGCAGAATGAAATATTTCTCCTCCCTTTAGGACTTTGTGTGCCTTAAGAAACTTCACTCAAAGATGGAAGAATTGTTCTAGGAGGAAATTTCTACATAATACTAGTAAAGTTTTGTGATCTTTTGTTTTGGTTTGGCTTGGTTTGTTTGTTTTGATTTTGTTTTGTTTTGTTCTTCTTAGAAGTTGAGAATAACTGCTGTATTGACAGAGGAAAGGAAATGGAAATTGATCCAATTGTATTAAAATCACCTCAAATAAAGCATAATTAAAAATAAACAGAAAAAGAATATATATTCTAATTATGGGTATATTCTTTCATGTGCCTTTATAGCATTAGCATTTTCATATATGGTGGTTGTCTAGTTTAGAATCTGTTATTTGCTTTTCTAAATATCCATTACTCTAGTAACCTTTAAGCCTTGAAGGCGAATTTGTTTTTCTGAAGATTTGGGGTTCAAATTTGATTTCTGTAAGTCTTGAGAGACATGAATATCACACTATTCATTATACTAACAGTCATATACTGGAAAATGGGCTTATCCACTGAAGTATTCTACAGCTACAAAGAAAATGAATTTAAAGGTATTTATTAATACTAAATAGTTACAACTTTTCTTAATAAAACAAAGTAAGTTGATAAAAATTAAAAATAACAAACTTGCCATGGTGGCATAAACCTTTAATCCCAGAATTCAAAAGACAGAAGCAACTAAATCTCTAGTCTACATGGAAGGTTCCTGGGCAGCCAAAACAACATAATAGAGAAAACCTGTCTCAAAAATAGTAAAAATAAATTTAAAAATAAGAATAGCACTTCCATTACTTAAATTATCTCCCCTCAATGAAGGCTCTACATGGCCTATTAAAAGTTGAGATGTGGGTGGTCGGAATTTTTTTTTCAAGGAAAATGATTGGATTTTTTGGTTTGTCTTTTTGTTTTGTCCTCTTCTTTAATTTGTTTTATTTCTTTAAAACATGGCTTAGTTACATTACACAAGCTGGGTAAGGTGGGCTCCTTCCTTCCCACATTCTGAGTGCTGGTATTTTAACAGAAACATTCTTCGTAATAACTTTTGCTCTTCTGATAGTAAGAGTAAATATTTCCAAAGAGTTTCTATCCAGCATTGCTTTAGAGAAGTTTCAACTTGCTATGTACTTCCCAATATTGGCCTTGAGTTAATACTGTCAGCAAAAGCAGGAGATTTCGGTTTGTTTTTGCCTTTGATTCTAAAATTCACACATAGTATTTGCTGTAGGCAGAATATTTGTAAGGGAGGCAGTTGTAGGGGAAATGTAGTTCTTCCTGGGCAGTTGTCCACTGCTGTTGATTTGTAGTCAGGATATAGGGTTTTTGGTTTTTTTTTTTTGTTTGTTTCCAAAAAATCATTATCTAGAAAGTTTCCTACTTTTTCCCCTTCCTTCTCAATCTAGCTAACATTTTAGCTATCTAGGTACTTACCTTCCACAGATTAATGTTAAATTTTCTTTCTATTCACTACTCAAGGTTTAATTTCTTTATTTAAACATATTGTGTTCAGATTGAGGTTTTCAGACCTAGAAATCCAACACATTGATGAACCCAGATACTGAAACGTACTTACTGATTTTTTAAGAGTTAAACAACGTGGTCGTGGTTTTGTTGCCTTACTATGGTTCTTTCACACTCAGTTCAGACTACATTATAAGCTTCCTTTAGAAAACTACCTTCCACTCATGTGGACATGTAATAGGGGTATGTGAAGATGTAGAGGGAACACATATTTTTAAATTATAGTTACAAAGAATGCAACTTAAACTGGCATAGTGTCACACATGTATAATCCCAGCCTGTGAAAGATTCATGGTGAGTTTTAAGCCAGTGTTGTCTACATAGCCATACCCTGGCCCATCCCATAATAAAAAAAAAAAGAATGTTAAAGAATGGTAGCTGAGTTGCGTATTCTCTTAAAATTTTAAACCTAAATTTTCTTCTATGTGCCACTTCTGTATTTCATTATAGGGATTAGGAATTTCATATTTGGGTCCTATTTCCCATTTATTTTCTTTAAAGTCCAAATAAGCCCTTGGTGTTGAGATTTTTGCCATTGTCATTGTATAAACATATTCACTTCATTTCCATATGTAGCATTCATATAAAATGAAACTACTAGCTTACACATACATTTGAGAAAGCATACAACAATGCCCATTGTTCAGGGTGCTTTTAATATCTCACACATGCTTTCTGGATGAGTCATTTAATGGTGTGTGCTTCGGCTGATAGTAATTCAACTGAATGTATTCAGTTCTGGAAAATTATAAAAAGGCTTGTAGTCACTTTTGAGCATGTTCACTCATAGTCTTACAAGAATAAATTTTTATTTGCCCTTTCTTTGAGCTCGGTTGTAAAAAGAGCCCTGTTACTTTGTCAGTGTTTAAAATTAATTAAAAATTAATTGATACAGAAGGGAAAAAACAAGTTCATTGGAAAAGACTTTATGTTCATATAAAATAGTACATTTTAAATACAGTCTAGAGAATGTCATCCAAGTACTGTGATTTTATTTCTTTAAATGTGGATTTGTTCTCCTTTATACTATGTAATTGAAGAGTCTTTCCATCCAATTTGAGGCTTAAAATATTTATCTTATATTTTGTTTGTCTTAAAGTCATAAATTAAAATAAATTGACTAAAGATCAAGCTACTATCATATATTTGCCAGAAGCCAAGAAATGCATGCATATACTTTTCAACTCCAGCAAGTAGATAAATAAAATTTGAAAGGAAAGTTTCTCCTACATATAACTCAAGAGAGTATACTATGCTTAAAAGGTTATTTATGGAGTACATGAAAGAAAGCTATAAGAAATAACATGGTAGCTATAATTTAATTTTTAGTGTTATAATTCAGATTCAGTAATTCAATAACAGATGTAAAAAATGAAATGAGAAAAAAAATGAATTGCCGAATTGCCACCAGACTGACTAATCAGTCATTAAAAATGTCTGTAGTGGAGATTTACTTGGATAGAAAATGTTTGAACTGTCATAAAAGACTCCCTAATTTATATTAGTGAACTAATATAATGACAGGCACAAAAATACATCCTCAGCCCGAGGCTATTCTGAAGACAAGCATTCGTAACCCACTGTAGTACATCCAGATCTAGTTCTGGAGCATCTGCTATTGCCACTACCAGGAAAAGTACCCCTATTTCTTGCTATAGTAGTGTAGAATCTGCAAAAATACTCATCATAGACCTTGACTGTTAATTCTGTTTTTTTGTAATATGTTACCAATTTTGTTTTTCACTCTGTGTGTGTGTTAGTCTGTGTGTGTGTGTGTGTGTGTGTGTGTGTGTGTGTGTGTGTGTGTGTGTTGTGTGTGTGTTGTACCTGCATGCCTGGTGCACATGTAGAAGTGAAACCAGAGGATTAGGTTTGGGAAAGGTTTATTATTTACATCTTGTTAGAGGTACTCTCCCTCTTTTCTGTTGTTTTGAAGCCTTCATTGCTTATCTTACTTGTAAACTGGGTTATTCTTCTTTCCTGCCATGGGCATTGCTGGGATTACACAATGGAATTCCTGCTTTCTCATGTAGATTTTTCTGTGGCATCCAGGAATTGAAGTCAAGTTGTCAGCCAACTCATTGACTCCAGCTCTTACTTCTTAAGATTGCAACAGTGTTTTTAACAAGTAATCTATCTGATAAATCCATTATCATTCTTAACACTTTTTGATTTGTTCAGTATCTGTACAAAATTCTAGAAACCCAGAATAACTTCTAAATATGTCTAGGGACTCTTACACGTTTTAGTTTCCGGAAAAAAACATTTTTTTAAATTTGAACTTTCTTGTATTTACTGTAATTATCATTGCTCTCCAGACTTAAAAGTCAATGTACCTTGTAAAACTGATGTGCAGAGAGCACAAATTAGGTTTAGTTCTTTTCATTAAAAGAATCCTAGGCTCAGCAGTTAAGAACACTGACTGATCTTCCGGAGGTCCTGAGTTCAAATCCTAGCAACCACATGGTGGCTCACAACCATCCGTAATGAGATCTGATGCCCTCTTCTGGGGTGTCTGAAGACAGCTACAGTGTACTTACAATAAGTAAATCTTAAAAAAAATAATTGGAAAAGAATTCTAATATTAAATTAAATCAGTGCACAGTAGGGATAGCCAGTAAGGGAGGGGTCTCCTTATTTTCTTAGATTATGACAACCCTATTTAATTCTTAACTAACATAGGTATTTCCAGCCAAATTGTTACACTGGGAGGTAGACTATAGAGGGAAGAATAATGACATACACGAAGTATTTATTTCTATAAAAACACTAATTGAAGAAACAGGTTATAACTTGAACTGATACTTTTCTTGCAAAATCAAGAGTCGCCTTGATTACTGTTTCAACAAAGGAGATCTAGGACTAATGGGTAAGAGTACATAAAATCTAGTTTTGATAAGTCAATAAAGAAAATAATGGAGTAAATTGCCAAAAAAAAAAAAATACAACCAATCAAACAAAGAAACAAACAAAACCCAGAAGCTTAGTAACTAAGCCACTTAGGTTATAAGGAATTCTGTGCTCTGGATCTAGTATGTGATAACCTATATTTGCTAGGTAGCCTTTTTATAACATACACACATGCACACACAAACACATGAAAACACACAACTCGGATCCCAGTCAAAATCAGTCTGTTAACACCTCAAGAAACGTGTTGAAAGAAGCCAACAGGTAGGTGAAATGTGTATTACCTCCCACCAACTCTTATTGGATACTTTTGTTTTTTATGGAAACAAAAGTCAACTCCATAGTTTGTAAAAGTCAAAGTGTAATGGCACCGTGGGCTGGAATCAAAAATAAATTTATTCTCAAAAATATAACATCAAAATATTAAAGTAATCTTGTGGTCTTTTAAGCATGTCCCTGCCAAGTGATGGTATATGTGTCATGCTCATGAAGTCATGAATAATGGAGAGATTCTTTGAGACACTAAGCTGTGAACTGCAGCGGCTGTGAAATTATGGGCAGCTCTGTAACTTAAACCTCCTTTATTTACATTCTTTTATTCTCTATGCCTGTTTCTCTGGAATTATCTACTCTCACCTCGAAACCCAATAAAATTCTAGTAAGTATACTCTATCATAAGCTCTGTTCTACACGGACTTTGACTATATCAATGACTTTTTTTCTAATTTCCCTTTAACATTACTTTTAAGTCAAAATCAAGATGATTTTCACCAATGTAAAGACAAATATGTAATGCTACAAAGGTTTGCATGTGCATATAAGGTAAAATTCCCCTGTTAGTCTATATTGAGCATGTTATCCTTTTGTGTAGTTACAGTATAAATAATTCATTAGAAATGTAGTATAGAGGAACTAATAAAACTTTCTATTAYTATTCTTCTTTTTCCCATTTCCCTGCTTCCCCACTGTCTAAAGTATGTCCTCCTGTCCTCCATCTTATGTGTATTTCTGGGCAGGTTTCAATTCTGCATTTCTTCTTATATCACATAATAATTGATATAAACTGTGAATCATTATTATATCTAACCTCTGCTGCAATGTTAGTTATAGAAATGGACATACATATAAGTATGAAGCAATATTTCTTAAAAGGTACATATTAATTCAAAAAGCACTTAGTGCGTATTATGTAAAGTACATGGATAAGTACTGAAGGAAGAACAAAGACTTAAGCATTTGTCTTACCATTACCATTGCCATCCTGGATGGTACACAATGAGATGAGCCTTTAGCTCATCCATTACAAGGGTAATGATCAACAGCTATATACACAAGATAGATTAACAAAGGGAAAGCATAGCTAATGTAATTAATACATTGTAAGACATGGAAACTTTCACAAATAAAGTGGGTTAAAATTTATTTGGACAACTTAAAGCTAAAATAATAGAGAAGGCAGCACATCGACTCACCAAGCATCTGTTAGGCTGCTGATATAGCAATCCTGCCTCCCACATATGAAGCATCATTCTTCCCAAGTGAAAGTTTTCAAGAGAAAAGACAGGGACATTCCTAGATAAGTCTTGTATGGGGGTGGAGGAATCTACTTTCTATGAGCTAGCTACATTGGAAGATTGAAAGTAAGTAAATGTATTGATGGAGATATCAGGACAAGAGATCAATGAGTGGTTGTTTCTAGGGCTTTCAATCTCCAGAGAGTTCAAAGTACTCAGCATGCCAATTATATTCGTTCTAAACCCCAACCACAGCTCAAGATTTTGTAAAGTTTTAAGACAAATTAAGACCTAATGTAGAAGATGATAATGAAATCATACAAAATTTAGAGAACAGAGTTGGAAAAATTTATGTAGAATTGAGGATCTGACATGTAAAATTGGTCAAGACGAGTCTAGAAATATTGGTTCATTCACTGATCAGTAAGAAAATATAGGTTAGTAAAATATTGCATTCAAATTTTTATGATAGGGGAGCTTTCTTAAGAAGACTGAGAGCCTAAACCTCAGCATTGACTTTTAATTGATTGGGTGAAGAATGGAGAATTGTAAAGATCTGTGAGCAGAAGAAAATAAATGATGGCTCTTAGTGTAGTGGATTGGAAGTAAAGACCTATATTTTCTCCCTTTCTTTCTCTTCAGAGATTAGTATGCTCTTTTGTTCTGCTTTCAAGGAAGGCACCTGTCACTACTATATTCTCTATGTCTTCAACCCCCCTCTCCTCATGTTCTTGGAACCCAAGTGACTCAACATCTAGTCAACTTCGCATGTTTGGTTTTTCCAGTAATCCACGGGAAAGAAGAAATCTTTTGGATTGTTGGGAATACTACAGAAAAAGAACCTAAATGACAAAAACCTCAATTTTAAAATCATGTATTTCCTTCACAATAAGCTTGTCCTTTGTGAACAATGATTGCTGTAGCATTAGTAAAGTTTTGGCAAGGCAGAAATTCTTCAACTTCTCCCATAAAGAATATTTTTTTCAGAGAATCATAAGTACTTTTTATTGGTTATTTTATTTATTTACATTTCATTTCCCTTTTCCTGGTTTCCCTGCCCCCCAAATGTCCCATATGTCTTTTTCCCTCCCCCTGTTCCCCTATTCACCCCTTCCCAATGGAGTACTATTCAGCCATTAGAAACAATGAATTCATGAAATTCTTAGASAAATGGATGGAGCTGGAGAGCATCATACTGAGTGAAGTAACCCAGTCTCAAAAGAATACCCATGGCATGCACTCACCAATAAGTGGATATTAGCCTAGAATCTTGGAAGAATATTTTCTAAACTTGCCATAGCTAAACAAATGGAGTTGTACTGGACAGAACCATTTATTCTGGCAGATTAATAGAAAAAATAATCTTCAGTGTAGGTGTTTGATTTTCAGTCTCTTAAACTTCTATATATAGGGGGGTGGTTTTTCCTTGTTGAAAGATAAAGGTAAACTTGTCAGGGTGATGAATTTTCATCAGAATAATCTGGCTGAAATTTGGCAGAGGGATGATTTAGTCAGTCTGTTAAATTTTTTATTGTGATGCTGATATGTCTATGAAAGGGACAAAATGTACTAAATAAAAAAATGTATTTTTCTAGTTGTGTTTTATAGTCTTTAATGAAAACRGTGTTTCATAGCGTTGGCTTTAAAATCCAGTGTCACAGGCTATGTATCAATTTGTAACCCTTCCCTTGTCTCCTCAACTAGAATTTCATCAGATTCTGTTACTACTGATAGAATTACCTTTGTCCATAATTCAGAGTTATTATTTTAATTGTCCTCCTGAAGTGAAGGCATCATGAGAGATCCAGAAATTGTATATGTATTAAGGAGCAGTTTGAATACAACACTTCAAATTATTAGTTGTCAATGAAAGAAAAGGAAACTTGCTGAGAATGTTAAGAATAATTAAATCAACTAATAAAAATGTTTGAGGGGATGATCAATCTCTGTGGATATGCATATGTATTCACCTTTTGTATCAACAATCGTTTTCTGTCTCTATTGAGTATGAAATCTTAAAGATGGGAATCCGCAGTTGTTGGTTTATAAAACTCAGAGTTTTCACAGGAAAAGCAAATATTTCATCCTTTTATGTAATTTATCCTTAAATCACTTACATAGACAAGGAATGCATTAATAAGATAAGGTTTCTTTGATCCTTACTTTCTCTTTAATCCTCAATTTAGATTTTAAAGAATGAAATATTATCCGTCCCATCAATAAATTTAAATAGGAATGGTTTCGTCTGAACTAATGGCTGAGTAAAATGATGACATTCCTATATTAAATATGATGATTTGGTATATTACATTACACATTTTCATTGACTTCATAGAGAGTAGAATTTTTATGAGCAGTAACTCAGAAAAATGTGAAATGACTTCGTGGAGCCATTTTCTACATTTCGGAAAATCCCTTAGCAGACACTGCTTTTAGTTGTTTTTGTGGAATACCTAGTAAAAGATTCTAAATTTTCTGTACCTTTTTCTTTAGTTTCAGCTCAAATACTCAAGAGCAACCTTGTAGCAATGGAACAAAGCATTCTTCATCTGGAGCGTAACATCAAGAATTTCCCCGCTGCAGAATCTCACCATGACAAGTTTGTGGAAAAGATGACGATATCCTTTATCTATTTAAGCATTTGTTTATGTGTTTGTATGTGTCTACCCATCTTTTTACTGTGATTACTTCTAGACTCACTATTCTGTAATAATAGATGAATCTGCATGTATGCTGATTCTTGTATATTAGCAGATTAAATTTCATTTCGCAAAGTTTTCAATCTGGTAGAAGCAAGAGAGCAACTAGATCAAAAAATTGCCATTTTTCAAGGACAAATTTTATTTGAAAGCCCACAAGATATATAGGTAAATCTTAGGAGGTTTAATTATATCTGAAAGAACAAAGCAAATAATCTTCTTTAGTAATCAAGTGTTTAAAGGATAGAATCAGCATGAAAAAAATGACCGTTTATAAGGGGGTTATAGTTTCTTCCTTCTTTGGACTTATTCACATKCATTTTCTGAGGGTATACATGCTTTTTGGATGACTAATATTAGTAAACTGAAAGGTAAAGGGACAGATACATGGATGCAAAGAGAAATGAATTGATCAGTAGCTGATGGATTTAAATCAGCTGCAATATATGTGTAGAGATAACAGTAAGTGTGTGTGTGTATATATATATATGTACATACATATATATATATATGTATGAAAATGTGAGAAACTATATTTGAATTGTTTCATGGTAAAGCTGGTGTCTGAAGATAAACTACATTCAGAGCTGTTTTTTTTCTATTCTGCATTTTCAGAAGTAAGCAATATCCTCCTCTGGGTTTAAGTAAGTATCATGAACTGCAGATTGATTCACTACTTTATATCTCTAAAGGGAATAAATACTGCCATTTCTTTATCAGATAGTAATTCCTTCAACAACTGTATGGAGTAACCTTCTTTCAAGGTTAAACCTATCACCTTTTTCTTCTGCCTGTGTTTCTTTTCTAGCCACCTTAGATGTTATGATACTGAACCTAAGAATTACTTCAGGCTGGTACTTGGCATTTATATACAAGTTATTGTCGACACTTATTCTTTTTCCTCATTAAATGATGCTGTGTGGCCCTTTAGTGATACTACATTTGTAAATGGGAACATTGGATAAACAGGTTTGTCAGCCAGTGAAAGCAATGCTCACCTAGCCAGGGCTTGTCTAACTGGATAGAAGTAGGAAGCTCAATGCGAACCTTGCACTTTATTGGTGATTAGATTTATTTTTCTTTCAAATATGTCATATTGTCCTTTGGCTGGCAACAAACCTTTTTCATTTTGACTCTTGCCTCATATTTTTAAAATTTAATTTCTGATCCCCTTGTTCTGTAGAGTATTTTCTTTTACAGTTGGCTTGTGGCCACACAACAGCTTGCAACAATGAGTCTTTGTTGCTCGTTTTGAAAAAGAAAAAAACTAATTTCAAACCCTCATGAACTTGGCCTGGACCCCCTAGTTTATTTCTCTCTTTATGCAGGTAATTAATCATTTTAAAATGAAAATCCAGAGCCTTCTATATCTGTATGTTACAGATGAACAGCTATTCTTCATTTAAGTGGTATTAAAGTGTGACTGTTTGTCCACAAGAGGATTGGAAACTGTATTAAAATGTATAGGATTGTTACTTTGCATTTAATATCAAGACAAAATATGACAATTTATTACAGAAAATGGAATATTTAGCATCTTAAAACTATAAATTAATAAATTATGCTAGTGAAATTATTGCTCAAATTAGTCTTGTTTTGGCAGTCTTCATCAGTGCTCAATAAGAATTTCAATCTTCTAGAAAGACTCTACAAATGCAAAATGATCACACATATGCTCTATTTTTGTACATTTTTAGCTATTGAACGAAGAGATGAAAAACCTTGCTGACATGGGAGATTAGAACCAAATTCAGGTCCTATGGAAGAACAGCAAATTCTCTTTACCACTGAAAAATCTTTCTAGGCTATGGATTCTGTGTTAAAATGAACACCATATTCTGGGAATATTTATTGGCAAATGATAGAACTGTACATAGTTCTATTATTTTCCGATAAACTGTTTTTTTTTTCAGCTTACTGACCTGAAACTATTCAGTAACTATATTGCAAATATGACAGCACTCTACCTAATTAACTATAATCTATCTGTAAGAACTTTGAGTTAAAGAAAGGAGTGGGGGCAACACTTCCATGTTATGGCCTCTACCAATAGTGACAATACTATGGGTAACAACAGGGGCTCCTGAATGCAGCTTGAATCTTCAGATCCCCAAGTGAGGTTGTGTCCAACAGCATCCCATGCTTACCCTTTCTCTTTGTCCGTATTAACTCAATGCTCATTGTACCATATGTTAGACATTGTCAGATGTTAAACTACTACAGTGCGCACATGGAAAACTCAACTTTAATATACTTTCAGCCTGGCATTTACATATTCTCTATATTACTGTTCGTTTAGCAGAGATTATATCATATTTGTTAATGTCTATGTACCTATCAAATATTCACCACCTACCACAATTTACGCACTCAGCATATGTTTGTTAAGTTACTGTCAATCAGTATTCCAAGCCCTTTCTTTGACGTCCTCCATCTAGGAGAGTAAGAAGGAGTAAGCATTCCATACAATTATTTCTCAAACATTCTCCATGTAAATCTTGTCAGTAATTTCAGTAACATTGAATCACCATTTAGATTTTACATTTTAAAAAGTAATGTCAATTTAAGAACTTGTGATCCATACATTCTAATGTAATTGTTTTGTATTTTAAATCTAGAAAGATACCCCTTAATATGCCACTATGGTGATGCAAACTTGAAATGCCAGCGGTTTTAGGGCTACAGCAGGAGCATTACCATAGGTTCTAGGACACTCTGAATGACGTAGAATAGCATTTTTTTCAAAAAAAGGAAAAAATAAAAATATAAATGTTTTCCTGTGAATGTATTTGCCCTATTTGTAACTTCTGGAAGCCAACAGCTTTATAATGAGGCATGTCACCTTTGTCTCTTCTTTTTCTCTGACTCAGAATAAAATAGTGTAGGAAAGCAAGAAAGATCTCTTTCTTTGTCTGCTGCATGATGTGTTGCTTAACACACCTATAAAAAGACAAAAGAAGAACATATGAAGTCAAGTGAATGTGTGACCTGTTATAAGATTCTTCCAAAGGAGGGTAGCATTTTTATGGACAGTTACATAAAAGTCTGAATTAAAGGCAATTGTGATCACCCTGTAAATTGCAAGGGTGAGCGATGATTTAGCAAGATGTGCTGTTCAGATACTTCTTAGTTTCTCTGTATGACATTCCTTACCTCTGAGTAGAGGGCAGAACACATGTCATGAGTCAGAAGACTCGAGAAGACACAGAGAATTTGATGTTTGTAGCTTCTTTTTATGGCACGCTCCTGAGATGAAGAGTTAGACAATTATAGCTTCTGTGACCTACTTCAGAAGGTTCTGCCTTCTGAGTTTGCCTCTGTTTCCATCAGTTTATAACACTCATTATTCCTCCTGCTATGGCCTAAATATCTGTGTCCCATCTACTTGCAGTTAACCAATAATCTATATAAAGGGGTGGTGCCTTTTGGAAGTGATTAGAAGTAAGAATATAAACAATTCTTTGATGGAGAAAATTTGTTCCTCATGGAAGCACTAGAGAAAGAAGAGTTAGAACCCCGCCCAAACACAGGGGAAGGGGGAGGGAGAAAAGAGAGGCTATGTTGCTCTTTTGCGCTTCTGCTATAGGAAGACACAACATTAAGGCACAAACTAAACCACCAGCCATGAATCTGGCAATGCCTTCATCTTGAATCCTTAGCCTACAGAATTATGAGAACTTTCTATGACTTATGAATTACTCACATATAAACAAGTTAATCTAAATAACCCAATGTGCCATGTTTTGTTTCCCACAAAGGGGAAGAAAAAAACAATGAAATTAAGTTTATAGGATTATAAAACAGAGAGTCAGGTATGGTAGTATCTGTGTCTGCAATCCTAGCACTTGGGAGGTGGAGGAAGGAAGGTCAGATAATCAAGGCCAGCTTAGGGTACATGAAATTCTGTCTCAAAATAAAAAGATTCAGCATACACATTTATATAAACATAAAGTTGAAAGGTCATCCGTCAGGGAAATATTTATTCTTCAATGCTAACATTCTCATTCTCGTTACAGCCCTTATCATAGATTAGTTATTATTTTTGTTGTTTGTTTTCTTGAGCTAATAGGGATCTAGCCTATGTACACATTAAGTAAACGCTATGCTATCAAGCTGCAATGTAGTCCTTAGACAGTGGGTTAAAAATACATTGGTTGCTAAGATTTTATTTAGGTTTTTCTTTTCTTTCTTTTTTTAATCATTAAATAGTGGGTTGTTGTTATTACTATTATTGTTGTTTTGCTATTTTTATTGAAAAAAATTCATCCAATAGAGTCTGATTAGGCTTTTCCCTTCCACAGCTTTCCCCAACGCCTCTCTACCCATACAACTCC
>BDUI01003321.1:8327-23819 GCA_002335545.1 Apodemus speciosus | reverse complement strand
CAGGAGTATAGCTTCCCTGTTTGGACTGCTGGAGCCTAGATGGTGGGGCTCCCCCCAGGGCGTAGAACCCGTGCCTGTCTGGGCTACAGGAATCACTGTTCTATTCAGTTCCTGAGTGCAGGTTACTGCCTGGCTGTTTTCGACCCCCGCGCTCTTAAACTCGGGATAACTCGGGTCAACACCGGTACCTGGTCCTTCTGTCTGTCCCAAGCAACAGCAAGGCAGGCTGAGGTGGCGGGCAGTGCAAGATCTCCTGCAGGGCTCAGAGCCAAGCCTGGCTGGCCCACGGGGCCTGCTGCTCAGCTTAACTCTTGAGCACAGATAGCTGAGTCCCCAGAGGTCTTAAGTTTGGGGTCTCCTGGTTGCCGGAGCTCGCTTGGTGCGAGCTGGCCGTAGCAAAGATGGCGGCTGGATTTTTCAATACCATTCAAATAGTTACCTCAGACACAGCTTTGGAAAGCAACTCTTGTCTCTTTTAACTATTGGTGTAATGCCAGCTTCAGAGCATACCTGTTTAAAAAGTCTCATTTTTAGGAGTTGGAACAATAAGATAAATGTTTTCTAATTCCTTGGATCAAACGATGTGTTAGTTTTCATCAGTGATGCAAAATGAGAAAAACTGCTTAGTGGGGGAAGATTGACTTTGTGCCATGTTTCAAAGACTCAAGCTCACAGCCAGGTTGCTGCATTGGTATAATTGTATAGACATGGAAAGAGAGAGAGAGAGAGAGAGAGAGAGAGAGAGAGAGACTGGTCATAAGTTGGAGTCTTCAGAACCATGCTGCTAATCTCCTACTTCCGCCCAGAAGGGTTCTCTTTTTTCTTCTGAAAACTGTCAGTTTATTTATTTTTTCCTGAACGTAATTCATTACTGAAGGATCTGTATTTAGATAAAAGATAGTTGCTCGATCTGTTCAATAATTTGAAGTTTTTAAATTTTTTCTTTTAAAAAGCTAATCAAATTAGCCATTTGAGTTTTTTCTTTGAATCAAGCATAGCATTTATCACTGATAAAATAAAATCAGCGATCCAGCTGAAGCTAAGGGTGGTTTAAAGACAGCATAGTCTAGTCAAACCGTTATTGACGTTATAGCTCTAGCTTCCCCACACATTATACATCTCGCAGTCAGTACGGAATTATTTTATTGTGCATACAAATCATTTTGTTTCTTTCCAATCTGGATTCCATTATCTCCCCCTCTTTTCAAAAACTTTCCCTATTGTTGGCTAGAACCTCAAGTACAGTGTTGAGTGGGCYTGGTGAGAATAGACACTTATTCCTGTTCTTAAAGAGAAAGGCAGGCTGTATGTAGTTCACCATTAAGAGTTATCCCCACAGAAGCAGAAAAATCAAAAGCCCACCTATAGCAAAAATAAAAATGGAAGACAAGAGTTATTCCTTACCTTAGTAAAGGTATTCATAAAATATTCAMAGTTAATGATAATTGCTTTCAAATCTAATAATGGGATTTTTAATATTTGCATGATTAATGTTGGAGAATTTCATACACACATCATACGTTTTGACAAAATCTTCCATCTTTCCCTCCTCACCAAATCCTCCCCATCCCTCTCATCACTTTTCAAAATGTTCCAACTTCATGAACTCTTTTATTAAATCCACTGAACCAACTTACTGCTGCCTGTATGTCATGAATATAGGACCATCTCCTACAGCACAGGTAGCTACTATATCCATAAAGAAAATGGACTTTCCTTAGCTCAGTAGCCATCAGTTGCCAATAGTTCAGCTAGGGATAGGACTTCATAAGACCTTCCCCTATTCAGGCTGGTATTTTGRCTGGCTTGACCTTACACAGGACTTATACATACAGTCACAGCCACTGTGAGCTCAAATATGCAACAGCATTGTAAGTTCTGTCAAAAACTAGTTGATCCCGGAGCCTTGTGGCGGTGGTGATATAAATATTCCGTTTAGAGCTGAGTACTCCACAAGCTCTTTTTCTCTGTGTATCAACCAGTTGTAGGTCTTCTTATTAATTGCTTTCTACTGTAAAAGTAAGCTCCCCTGAGGAGGTTTAAAGATACACTAACCTATGAGTATAAAGATAATAACCTAGGGTCCAGTTTATTAGTGGGTCCATTAAACAGAACAGTAGTATTGGGTTCTTTCCTGGAGTCCAAAACTTAGATGGCTATTGGATGTTGCATGTAATTTTAAAATGCACGTTTTCCCTTGCCTGGTCTCCTTGTCCAGTGCTGCGACCCCCCACGACTTAGCTCTGAGATCACACAGCCGCTGGCTCCATTTTCATTCCTCCCATTTCTTCTGAGAACGCCCATGAGCTACTGTGAGCACTCCACCCCTGTGGCTGGCCCTGTGACTACCAGCAACCACCCCAGTCTCACCCAACTCCTTTTAGCCCCCTGAAAGGAAAACACTAGAGACTTTTATATTTTAAAACTGACCAGATAACTCAAAGGCTGAGCGAAGAATAGCCTCTCCCACCCTCCTTGCCTGCGGAGGCCACAAACTATCTGCGCCCCAAGAAACACCGGCCACCTGATCTGATTTCAATCTCTCGGTCCTTCTCTTTTTGTCCTGCTGGGAAAACCCGCCTCCATATCTTCACCCAGCAATTGGCTTCAGCTGTCTTTATTAACCAATCAACAATTAGGGAAACTCCCCTACAATAGGATTTGGATATTTTTGTTTTTGTTTTTGTTTTTTGGCTCAATTATTAGTTTCCGGACTAAATGTCCTATGGAATGGGCTTTAAACCGAGGTAGAAAGTGATTGGTTCCTAGCCTAACATTTGTACTACTATTGCATTAGCCGGCCTATCTTGCCAGTGGTGTAGTAACAGCTGGGTAACATTGTTGAGAAATTCTCTTCTCTGGTAGTTTATATAGAACCTTTCAGCACAATGAAAGATAACCAGAAGGAACA
Organism: Apodemus speciosus; assembly: GCA_002335545.1. Classification (NCBI taxonomy): domain Eukaryota; kingdom Metazoa; phylum Chordata; class Mammalia; order Rodentia; family Muridae; genus Apodemus; species Apodemus speciosus. The sequence goes on along the minus strand of BDUI01003321.1, from coordinate 20,908 downwards.
AAGCTTTCAGATTGGTATCAGCTTGGTTTCATTATGTCATGCGTTTCAAGTATGTGATAGTTTCAGAAACAGTGTCTTCCATCAAATTCTTGAGGATAACTGAGAGCAATGGCAATAGCCTCTTATGTTTTGAGGAGCCATATATGCATATATATGCAAATTTAAAATAACACATGTTTATATGTATGAATGTATGTATTTGAGGAAGCATCTACAGAAACAGGTTTCCATATAGCTTTTTCAAAGGTCGTTARTGTTAGTTACTGATCCCTGTACTCTTTCCCTCTACCAATTACCTTCCACCCCATTTAACTCTTCATTGTCCCAMCCCCATTTATAGCTATTAAAATACTGAGGCGTCTTAAAGGAACTGAAGGCAGATAAAGCAACAGGATCCTGACCCCACAGATACTTCTTTTGAGGAAGGCTGAGCAAGATTATCTGTGACCATGTAGGAATCTTGAGTTAGGGATATGGGAAATGGGATGGGATGGGGTGGAGGCTTAGATCCTTTCTTAGTTGTTGTTGTTTGTTTTTTTCTGATCAGAGTCATTGTCAGAAATGGGTAGTTCTGGATAAATAGGGGATCCTCTGGTCACTTAGCAGAAAGACAGTTTTAACTTGACCATATGATGGCCGTCATGCATTCCTGGAGATCCTTATGAAAAATAATCTTCAGAGGGCTGTAAGCAGATGGTTTGGTTATAGGGCAAAGTGAGAGATTGCCTATGAGAATGGAGAGGGGGAGAGAAATGAGTAGAGGCAGAAAAAAACAGAGTGAGCAGTGAGAAGACGTGGGGTGTAGAGTTGATGCAGGGTGAGAGTGGCTAGTCCTGCTGCCAGTAGGGTTGCACAAGAAAAAAATAGAGGGCTGATGTAAAGAATTATATCTGGCTTGGGGTGAAAGGTATGAAGGTCCCTTGCAGCCAAAGTTCCTCGGTGGGAACCTAAAAAGTAATTTTGCAGATGTGTCAGGAACAAATGGAGCTATGGTAGGGTGAAAACTATTGTGGGGGAGGGGCTTTACATGGAACCTTGTGTTTGAGTTTAGTGGGAAGATCAGTAAGTAAAACATTTAAATGTTGGGGAAAAACCACGAGCATGATGAGAATAAGAAGGAAGGAAGTGATGAATGAGGAAGAGCCAGAGTGGGAGGAAACCAAGAACCCGTACATAGTTGGGGGCTTGAATTTCTGTCTGACTCCTGTGTTTAGGGCCACATCTCCAATCAGTTAGGGTGTGTGGGTTCAGAAGCAACATCTCTGGGGTGGAGGGCACAAATTCTATCGTTAGCAGAAGTCAGATCTAGTTCCTTTTAATTTTGGAGTCAACAGTCAAAGAATCAACTTGGTCTTGAAGGTGGTTTGGCTAATCTAAAATTTCTGTAAGGTTTTTTGAGAGCCGGTGAGACAGAAAAGTTAACTGATTGCAAAGAAGGGTTTGATCTAGCTGCTTTAGTCCTACAAACAGTGTCAAGAGGGGACAGCAATAGGGATGGGTTGGATGGCCCAAGACCCATTAGTCCCCTTTTCAAAGGTCATTTGAACTACTTCCAGGGATTCAGGAGAGTTGATCTCTCTTTAACTGTTTCAAGCTGGCAAAAGTAGAAATGTAAAATGGGCAGCAGTTATTATGTGTTAGAGGAGGCTCCATCCAAGCAGCCACAATAAAACTTAACAGATGGCAAAGATCCAGACTGTATGTCAGGAGATAATAACTACAAACACGTGGGGAACTTTAAGAGACAAAGTTAATGAAGGAATTTGTTTTTGTTTTTGTTTTTTTTTTACATTAAGAATAATGTAGGTTAATATAAGGTTAAATATAAAGTTAGCATAGGGTTAAAAATGCAGTTGTATAACTGGTTGGACCATGGACCAGAGTTCTGAAGAAAGATAAGCTAACTGTAATCAGTTGCTTGTTACATCAGACTTCTGCACAAAGAGCTTTGTAAAAGAAGTCAGTTAAAGTCGGCATCCAAATAACAACTCAAAATACAAACAGAATCCTATTGAGTCAATTTTATAGGATACTCTAGCGAAGTCTTGCTTGTCTTTTCTGAATAACTTTCCAAAGCTATGAGTTTGAAGAGAATCATGGCAGCCTCCTATAATCAGTGAGCATGGGATGGTTAGGGTGTAGAACCTGGAATTAGCCTGTGCTAAGAGGAATAATTGAAAGCCAGAATAAAGGGCGTGGCCATGAACTAGAATTGGGTGGTAGGTTTAGGTGCAAGGTTCCCTTGCTCACAGCATCTTCTCTGGTCAGTTTGGAAGACACGGAGGGGAGAGCAACATTATTTGCTTCTGTTGTTTGTAGTGGGTATAGATTCTCCACTGGGCAAGACAATCCATTCCCCTGCCATGAGAGACATGAGGAAGAGTAATTCATCTTCCCTGAAGAAAAGGAAGGGAGTTTTCTAGTCAGGTCTACACAGGTCAGGACCACATGGCTGGAGGCAGAAGCAGCACACTTCTTGCCATTCTTGTTTCCTATACAACCTTATCTTGTAAGAAGGCTAGCTTGTATCTTACTCTGGTGGGATTGTTCCATCCAGAGGAAGTACTTGGGCCTCGGATCATGCTGCCATGCAAGAGTATTGTAAATCTAATCCATATTACTCAAGCATTCCATTTTTAACAGGATTTTAGAAATATATCCGATTTTGAATATTATTTTACATTAAACAAACTTGAAGCTTACTTTAAACTTGTTCTGCACTGCTTACTTCAGGTTTAACTTTTGACAACATATATAAAAGACTATAATAATGGGAGATATAAATTAGTCTCCCCCTCCAAGCTTGTCTTGGTAATTGAATTACATTTGTACTTAGCATGATTATAAACACAGTTCTGAGTACATTAAAGATGATTTATAAGGTAACTGATCATTAACTTATATGTCTTCATTATTTTTAACAGTAAGTTGGTATCTTTTATAAGGTTAGAATTTTATAATTTTATCCCTCTTAAATTTGAGCCTTAAAAGTTTTGTTTTGAATTGAAGGTCCTTTAGTATCAAAATGAATTTTAACCATAAATACTGTCCACAGAGAGTCCAGGAACCTCATTTTTCGGATTCTTTTATAGGGCACTTTTACAAAATATCACAATTTTTATATGACTCAGTTTCTTCAAGTAGCTAAAGCTTAAAATTTTAGCAAAATCACAAGTGATTAGACATACATCTTTAAGTCAGTTTCTGATAAACTTTAATTATCAAACATGTTCTTAAGTCCTATTTTCTATAAACCTTGTTTATGGATTTTTGTCCATAGTCTGTTATTTTTCACTCGAGACAAAAATCATCACACAAAAATCCATCATAGCCCAACATATCTCGAAGGCCTGGGGTTTCATCCTTAGTCTACAATAGAGGCCAAGTCACTTCCCTGCTTCTATCTTGATGAGGTCATCAGCTAAGATGGTGACAAGCCATATGATTGCTTTTTTTCAAGGTGAGCACAACTCCCTCGTAAGGTAAGGTGAGCCCATCTTCCTTCGGGCACACGTCCCTGTTCTATCCGCATATCTCACAGGTTAAATGTGGACTTTTACACCCTTTATCTCCCCAAAACATAGCCTGACATTTTCCATCCATTTCAAACATTTTTTTCCTAAACCTACTTACTGTTTTTAAAATCCTTTTCCTAATCTAGAGTTGAATCCAAGCTAGTCTCATGGGGACAGAGCCAAGACTCCCTGAGCCTCCAACCTGAGAAAGTCTCAAGAAGGGATTCCTGGAGCTCCTGAGACCTAGAGACCTATCTGGGTTGCTTCTGAGTTAGGACTCCCAAGTTACCTTGTCCTGACGTTTGGTTGTGTTGGATGCATGGTCTTATCTAATGGAGAATCGGCCTTCTACTTGAAGGTCAGACTGTGTTAGAGTGAGACACAGAAAATGGAGAGAGGAGTGGAGATGGAACATGAAAGAATGGCTGCCAGAGAGAGAGACAGGTGTCCCTACCAGATCCTTTCAGGCTGGGGCTGTGAACGAAGGAAAAGCAATTGAGACTTATCAGTGGGAAAGGTCCGGGCCCCAGTAGACTCTGAATTTCTTCCAGGGCGTCAGCACCATATGCTACATTTTTGAGGCAGCTAAAACAGACAGGTGTCAGAAAAGGAGGCAGAAGGTCTTCAGTAGACAGGACTTCATGTTGGAGCACAGCCAGGGGAAGACTTTACTGCAGGAAGTTGAGTAGTCTGTTGAAGAAAAAAGATGGCTGTCTCCCTTTAGAGGGCTGGGGTAAGAAGCCTTAGGAGTATAGCATGTGGCCCACATTTCGTGCATGCAGTCTCTTCTTCCTAAAGTTGCCCCCCCCAAATCGAGGCAGCTGTCCCTACAGATAGATACTCCTTTCTAGGATGACACAGGAAGGCTAAGCAAGACTAAATGCAACCTTGTTGGAATCCTGTTTTGTGTGTGAAGCACTCCATTAATATCACCTGTGTTCTACCCCTCTTTGAAATCATCCTCCATCATAACTGTGCGTATCACCTTATAATAGCACCTCTAGTTGGGAAACAAGTCTTGGATATAAGTACTTCATATATAAAACACAGCAAAAGGTAGAGAGGAAAGATCACTCAGCTGTTAAGAGCACTTAATGTTCTGACAAAGAATACTGGTTTGGTTCCCAAGACCCATATAGTGTGGCTAACAGCCATCTATAACCCCAGTTTCAGGGGACTAGATGTCTTCTGGCCTTTGCTGGTACTGCATATACATATTAAGATCCCATGTAGGCAAAACACACACACACACACACACACACACACACACACACACACACACANACACACACACACACACACACACACTAAAATAAAATAAATAGAATCTCTATAAGACCTCTCCCTCCAATTTTAGTTAGTGAAAGCAGCTGTAACCCTGTGGCCCCAGAAGGATAGGAAGATCACTGTCACCATCCAGTGACTTAGAAAACTCACACAGTGATTCCTACCAAGCAAGCTACTTGCTTTCTGGCTTTTGAATGAGACAGATGGATCTTGGCAAATGATGGCCGATTATTGTAAACTCAGTCAGATGTGGATGACAGATGGATCTTGGCAAATGATGGCCGATTATTGTAAACTTAGTCAGATGTTGATGCAAATTATGGCGACTATTCCAGATGTTCTGCAATTCTGGAACAAATCAACACATGTCCTAAATCTCTGGAAGGCAGACATTGATCTGGAGAATGCCTATTAGTAAAACTGTCAAAGAAGGTTCCATTCAACTGGAAGGGCTGTCAATGTACAGAGACTTATGATCAGGATCCATCCTAATACACCGAGACTATAGTAAAATGCATTTAGCCTATTGATCACCATAGCATAGCAACTCAGACCCATCTGTGTGTTGGTGATTTCCTCTCATGCTGATGTAACCAATGAGGGAATTGAGGCCATTTGAGAATGCTTTAAGAGAATAACATACATTGTTAATCCAGAAAAAGAACTAAATACAAATTTTGAATTAAGGCTATTATTGAGCACATACTGCTTTTGTGCCATATATCACATATCAAACCATAAGTCAGTTATCATTGTATTGCTGTTGGTCTATATCAATTCCCCAGATCTATGTCAAATCCTCTCCCTAGAGATCTCAATCATTGCTCCCCTCCTGAGGATATCTGGATAATTCATTACATTGATGGTATTCTCATAGAATTTAGTGAGCAGATTCTACCAACTGCTCTAAAAATCCTAGAAAGGCATTCATGTGACAGATGGTTAGGAATAAATACCACAAAAATGCAAGATTATTGCACAATCCAGCAGATCTCATGGTTTTTAATAGACACTTTTGAGTTGTAGACTTGTAGATAAGTGACCACACAGACCATCAGAGTCTGGAGCTGAGGTATGACATCCTCTGAAGATGACTGTTTTCTCTTGAGAAGCAGTTGTTGGCTTATCTCTGAGCAGTTGATGCTTGCCTGTGATTCAGGCTGAATGTAGACCACCAACGTTGTGAGACATAGATTTCTACTCATGAATTAGATGCTTTCTGACTCAGGAAATCATAAAGTTTATCACAAAAGAGCAGCATTCCATCATGATATGAGAATCTTACGCCTGACTCAAAGAAGTGCAAAAGAGGTAGTTGATTTTCATAACGAATTCAAACTTCCATGGCACCTAGCTTGCCTCAACCTTCAGTCTTGACCAAAACGAATGAAAAAGTCTGTGCAGGATAATAATCAAGTCTGTAGTACATCAGGAGATGATCTGAAATGACAATGGTAGAAACTCATCCTGAGAGTGGGTTTTTGAGCGGCACACCCAGTTATTCACTGTAGCTAGAAGGAGGGAAGGCCAAAAGGTCAGCTTGGTGGTGGCTCTGGTAATGGTTTCTCTAGATTGCCATGAGAGGAACTAGCAACATAGAAAGACTGGTGGCAGAAGGTCTGTGGCTCAATCTCTGTAAATGTGCAGACTACGAATGTTCTTGTGATCTTAATCTAGTAAGGAAAGTGTCTGTGTTGCAAGCAAGAAGGTATGCATGGTGGGTATAACAAATGTTTTATTTATTATGTTGAGGATCATAACACAGAGTTCATGCTCTAAGTTTCTAACTATGGTCCTGTTTTAGACTTAGCTTTTTCCCCATGGCTGCTCATCTGTGTGACATCTTAGCCAAAAGTTGGGTCCTGCTTCTCACAGTAGCATCCAGGTTCAAGGGTCAGGGTCCAAGGAGAGATTCTCCACCTGCTGGGCAGATTAGGGTGGCATCTATCCAGCAGACCTGAAGATGTACAGAGCAGAGCATTGTGCTTGGTTTCTGCTAATATACTGTCCAGTGGGCTTCATAGAGTTCCAGTCATATATCTGATTATCTTTAGCAAGGGCTGACACTGGGCTCTGGTTATCAGGTGTAACCTTGGGTATAATGGAGTTCCCAACTGAGTTATTTTTTATGTATCTAAAGGGCATTTGTAACTATGCTCGTCTATATCTAACAGCCTATATCTTTCCTTGTTTCATCTTTACAATCACATGAAAGGGATTGTCAACTGTAGACAGGAGTGCAAGGATTTTTCCTATTCCCTGCCCTGCCATCTTGCTAGCCTTGCAACTTTTCACTGGAGGAAATTGCCATTCTCTTCCCATTTTTCACTCTGATAATGCAAAGATTCAAGCTTTTTTCTCAAACTTTCTAGAGTATGAACTTCCTAGCGATAGAATGGTGCCACATAAGTTTTCAAAATGTCCTGCTCCTGATACAGTTGCCCCACTGGGCTTTTTTGCTTTACTCCAACTCAATAGTATAGGTCCTGAACTATGAAGAAATTATTATTTTTGTCTTTTTTTTTTTTTTTAGCTAAGGTACACTGTACTTTCCCGAGTACAGTGTTTTAAACAGGAAGTTGAAAATCATACTCAGGACGCAGGCAATTAATTAGAACCAGCTAAAGTCCCAAAGCTGAGATAACCCTAGATGTCTAAGGCCAAGTCATTTTAGTCTGCTTCATCTTTACCCTTTGTCATAGAAATTTATCACTTTTATAGCTGTAGTCATCACTGACAACTGAATTATTTTGGACAAGAAATAAAAAATAACATGACTAAGAATCATGAATTGTTCTCTCTACTTCTTTAGAATTCAGACCTTACCAGGATGGTGTTGGAGTCTTGTCTTCCCAAGTCCCTCTCTAAAAAAAGTAAAGTTACCATTCTTGTTTAAGATTCCAGAAAGATCCTCCCTTGGATTTAGAAGTGGATTTCTCAACTTGTAAGAGTGTATTTCTTCTAAACTCCAGTTCAGTTTCTATAAAAAGAAACCTATCTTGATTTCCAAATGAACCATTTTCATCCTGAGCAGAGACTGATCTGTATCTTAAAATATCAGGCAAAGCAATCACTAATATGAACCCTAATGTGTATGAAGTCATGCTAGTTAAATTCCAACACCCCAGGGGCAAAAAAGGCATAAGGATATTGGGCTCTTAGCTAGCTCTTCACCAACCAAAGGCTGCTTCCACTGACTAGGTATAGCTTTTCCAAACCGAAAAGTCCCAGAACCTAGGATGCTGGTCACCCTAAGTGACTCTATGAGCTCTGAATAAATTGAACTCAGCAAAAGAAAATGCAAATTCCCCTCACCACAGAGTTTTAGCCTTATTGGCTTGGAAGTCTCTATTAAAGAGTATCATATTTCACACATATTTGAAGTGAAGTCTTCATTTCATCCCTTCCTTCGTAGTCTAGGTGTATCCCCGACTTGAAGAGAGAGATTTTTTTTTGGAAAGCATGTGGAAGAGTAGAATGGATGTTTTGTAACCCAGGTCACCTACAAGAGTGGCATGCCACTTTCCTTCCAAGTGTGTTGCCATCCCCATTCCAATCAGATGGTCAATCCATGTCAGCTTATTCTCAGGCTTCCCGAACACTATCATTTTTATTCCAACAAGGAAGAATGAGCAGAGGGGTGTAAAGAATGTCTTGAGATATTTATTCTAATACTGTTCCCTTGGAACCATACAACTTTGAAAACTGTTGGCCCAATAGGGACCTTCCACTGACAAAAGCATGCTCGCTTAATGTTGGGTGGGTTATTTTAGAAAACTATTTAAAAAAAAACTCTCAAAGCACTGTTTCAGAGGTCAGATATCTTTGTAAATAGTCAGTAGATTAACCTTTTGTTTAATTGATTATAAAGCAAGAAAGGGTATTTCTCTTCCTTGGGGTTAAAGTCTTAGAAGTAGGTATCCATTCTAGCATAGGTCCTTTCAATGTACTTACATTTGAAATATTAAGATTCTTATTCTGCTGTGCCCAGATAAATGTTGGGAAAGACAAGGAGACTGGAGAACATGTCCTGATTTGTGTCATCTTCCAGATTTCATACTGTGAATATTCTAAGACAGCCACTGTAAATTTTGCTAAATTTACATCAGTACACATGAACCCAACAAGTGATGTGCAGAAAGGCATGCATCACTTCATGGCATTCTGCCACACAGATACAATGTGTGCATATCTTAAAAGCATAGAAAGTCAATGACAGTTAAATAGCCAGGAGGTTGGTGTGGGTTGAGTGGGTATTGCATTAGCTTTCATGTGGTGTGTGTAATTGTAGATTTCTACTATGTGTTTTAAATAAAGGTTCTGAAACACAGGCTTGCACTGCCCAGCTTCTCTGAGTTCAAATCCACACCCCTTTAGTAACTTCCTCCTTTAAGAAGTGTCTACTTTTACCTTTCTGGATTTAGGGAGTTTGGATTACTCAAGTTCAATTATTTTATAGAAACAAATGCTTTCCCTTTTCTATTTTTAAGTGAGAATCCAAGAGTCATTGTCTTAAGTCAGAACTCTTTGGGGTTGGCAGGGTACCAATAGGATTAGCCTCACTGAAAGATAAGAGACATTTGTTTCTGACATTTTCCTTTGGATACGCTTTTTTTTAAAAAAAAAAAAGTTAATAAAACAGTTTCAAGGAGCATAAACCAAACAATAACTGTATTCCACTAAATGAATAAAATATGGCTTTAGAAGAACAAAAATGTTTAGAAAGAAAACACCTTCTGTTTCTTTTGCTTGTTTGTTTGTTTTAGAACAAGAATTCCACATGGAGATCATGATAAAATAAGAATCAGTGCCTCATGTGATGGGACCACAATTTGAGGATAGGATGAAGAAGTTCAAAAACTTGCTAGCAAGCCACTCCCATCCTTTTTCCAAGGAAGAGGTCCAAAAGAGGCCAGAAGGACCTCATTTAAAAAAAAAACTACCTTCTGCAAATTCTTGCAGCCACATGGATAGGTTGAAAGTGTTCAGATTAAAGCGAGAAAAGTTGTCAGGAAGAGAACTTGTATTGCCAAGAAAGTTATTTTTAATTAATATGTGTTAGAACCAAGAGCATGTCAGGAAGTTAGAATGAGGATGAGTGCTCACTGTCTGGCAGAAAATTTTTAGCTCTAACCTTCATCTTTACATCTATACAGCTTGCAAGTTGTGCCAGTCACTTTCCTGGGTAAACTATCAAGTGTAGAGTTGTTCCCTGGCCATAACTAAGAAAATCTGTAGCAAGAAAAATGAAAGAACTATCACATCATTTTAGGAGTTAAGAGTCATCTATAACGTTTGCTCTCTGTGGAGCAGAATCAAGCCTTGAGCAATAGAAGGATTTCCCTTTGTTTTTCAATGAGTAGTTCATGTCATATAGTATTTGACCAGCATTCATCTACATTGAATGGGTTTGGTGCTCCATAATGTGAAGTTTATTGTTGTTCAGATTTTGCTTGGGAAATGGTCACGATGTTATACAGAGAGCCTAGTAACTTTATATAAGACAGATAAAAACCAAGAGGTGATTCACAGTCTTCCCTCCCCYTCTTCCTTGGGGTTTTTTGATTTCTAATGGGATGGACCAGATGAAGACCTTCAATTTAGACTCTTTAGAGGCCAGATGTTCATCATTATAGAGCTCCTTGGATCCTCATTCAGAAGAGTTTCTGGCTGGAAACTTTTTTTCTTTCTAAGTTCTGAGTGATAAAAATGCCGAARCAGAATCTCCTGGAGTCTACAGACTTCAGTACTGGAAGCACAGTGAGGCTGAACTGATGCCATTGCCAATGGGAGGAGGGATCRTTACACTCTGATCAGCTCAAGTTGGACTTAGTGGTCTCTGGGAATAAAACGAGGTGTTGGCAGGATGGAGCTAAAGAAGGGAGACCACATGGTAAAAGAGTGCTGGGCTAACACTTGATCAAGGAGTAGACTCTCTTTGAATTCAAGGCCTACAGTGATATCTGAGAGGAATTGAGGAAGATTATGGTTAAAACATGAAGGACRGTGTAGAGAGCCATCTTGGTCAGGGTTTCTATTGCTGTGATAAAATACCACAACCYAAATAGAGTTGCACAGAATTTATTTCAGGTTGCAATTCTCAGGTCATACTCCATCACTGAGGAAAGCCAGGGAACATGCTAATGGTAGTAATCTGAAGATAGGAGCTGCAGAGGCCGTGGAGGAGCATAGCTTTTTCTTGCTCAGCCTGCATTCTTATAGTACCCAGGACAACCTCCCCAGTCATGGCACTGTCCACCAAGAGCTTGKCCCTCCCACATCAATCAGTAAATTTCAAAAGGTACTACATACAGGCCTGCCCACAGGCCAGTCTAGTGGGRGCATTTTCTCAATTGAGATTCCTCTTTCAAAATGACTCTCATTTGTGTCAAGTTGACATAAAATTAGCCAGCACAGGGAATAACCCAAGATGCACTTCCGAATGCTGAATATTGTTAAGCTTTCAAATACGTTTGCCACTTGAAAGAAATAAATATGCTGTCACATTACATTCTTGATTCATATTCCCTCCTTYACTAATAAAGTCAAATAACATTTAAATATCTACTGACTATTGATTCACTCCAYATGAAATATATAAATAGAATAATATCTGCAAGAAAATAAAAGTAGAACTATTTTTTACCATTTCATATATACATTTAATTTTAGATGGTTTAAAAATTGAAACATAATTCTAATTCTATTCTTGGACCGCACAGTAGAAGGAGAGAATCTAACTTTCTCCTGTAACTTCCACAAACGGGCCATAGCATACACTAGCACTYTCTGCCTGCCACCATGTAAATAGTGAAAAAAAAATAAAATGTTAGTGTCTAAATAATACATGCGTTAACAGTCTCTTAAACATTGAGACATTAAAATGTCACTAGGACAAAGGAAGTAAAACTCATAGAAATATATCTACAACTGCAAACTGTTATTCTACATTAATGGAAGAATACATAATGTGGGATATCTATAAAATTGAACATTACTTCGTCACAAAGTGGAATTAATACTGAACAATACAACTTTGGAAAACACACTCAATGGGAAATCTAGACACAAAAGGCTGCAGATTGTATAATTTATAAATAAAAACCCAAACCAGACCAGTATATAAAGAAAGACAGTAGATCAGTGGTTTCTATGATTTCARTRTGTCTCCTTCAAAGAAATGTAATCCTTGGTGAAGTGCTCTAAAGAGGTAAGTCCTTTGAGCAGTGATTAAGGAGGGAGAGCTTAGTGAAGGGCCCATTTCCACCCTGTCTGTCCTATGGACGCTCAATAAGAAGGGTTGCACAAGACACCTAATGCTGGCATCTTCATCTGATAATAYATTTCCATTATTTATAAACTACCTTATCTGTGCTATATTATTGCAGCATAATTAGAAGATGGTGGTTTKCAAGGGCTGGATAGGGGAAGACAGGGAGTGACTGTTAACAGATTTAGAGTTTCTTTTTGTGATGAAAAATGTACTGGAATTACTAATGGTTGCTGTACAGTCTTGTGGGTACATTAAACATTGCTGAATTATACAATTGTTTTGAATGTATTTATCATYATTTCATGTGCATCAATGTTTATRTCTATGTGAGGGTGTCAGATCCTCTGGAACTGGAGTTACAGACAGTTGTCAGCTGTCATGTTGGTTTTGGGAATWGAACCAGGGTCCTCTGGAAAATCAGCCAGTACTCATAACTACTGAGCCATCTCTTCAACCTCCTGAATTATACAATTTAAACATGTTTTGGCTGGGTGAGTTATTTCTTG
>BDUI01003320.1:85005-100861 GCA_002335545.1 Apodemus speciosus | reverse complement strand
CCCCCCCCAAAAAAAAAAAAGAAAATAAAAGAAGTTCCTCTGGCCTATAAGAACTATTCTGGGCCTTTATTGTACAACTTCAAACATAAGAATTCAACTTTTGAAGAAAAGAATCTATATGCAGCATCCATAACCATTAATTAATACCCTTATCTTCTTTTTTAAGGATTTATTTACTTATTATATGCAAGTAGCTGTTTCAGATACTTTTTCTTCTCTCTAAGCACCACTCGCTCCGGCCCTGCTTGCTCCCAAAGATTTATTTATTATAATTATTTATTATATGTAAGTATATTGTAGCTGTCTTCAGACACACCAGAAAAGTGCATCAGATCTCACTACAGATGGATGTGAGCTACCATGTGGTTGCTGGCATTTGAACTCAGGACCTTTGGAAGAGCAGTCAGTGCTATTAACCACTGAGCCATCTCTCCAGCCCCCAATACCCTTATTTTAAGCAAACTTAAGATGAGCCAATTTGTAATAAATGTACTCTCACAAGGGAGTTATAAACAAAACAAACCCAAAAAGTCTGTCACGTAATTTTTTTACTGCCTCAAGTTTTTTTTTTTTTTTAAAAGAGATCAATTAAAATTATCCTTTCTGAGAGTGCTCAATCTTGTTGTAAAAGTAATCCTCCAAAACAGACTTCAAAGTGTAGGTGTGACTTTGGGTAAATCAACATATACCTTAGAAGTAAGTATAGGAACAAGTGAAGAGGCCAGCGGACACTGGGGCCTTTTGGGACTTGGCTAAGTTGGTTGGACTTCAAGACGGGTGTTTTGTGGAAAGCATTTGATTCTCAGAATCCTTTTCAGGCCTGAAACTCTACCTCCAGGGACCTAATACCCTTTTCTAGACTCCAAAGGTACAAGCTCATGTACAAATACCCACCCACCCACTCATAATTAAAAATAAATCTTGAAAAAATAAGAGTGATTTTTCACTCACCTTTCCTATCCAAAAAAAAAAAAAAAAATGTGTGAGAGAGTGAGAGAGAGAGAGAGAGAGAGAGAGAGAGAGAGAGAGAGAGAGAGAACAGAATAACTCTCAGAATAACTCCTCACTGTAAGGCATTACCCAGTATCAAAATCAGACAGATACTATAAGAGGGTTGGGGGTATGACTCGACTCAGTGGTCTGAGTCATACCCCCAACCCTCTTATAGTATAACTCTCTAGCATACACAAAGCCTTGGGATCCATCTACAGTGCTACAAAAAAACCAAACACATAAGAAAACTACTGAATCTTCTTTAAAAATGTAGATGCGAGTTGGGTGGTGGTGCACACTTTTAGTCCCAGCACTTGGGGAGGCAGATGCAGGCAGATCTCTGAGTCCTAGGACAGCTTGGTCTACAGAGCTAATTCCTCGATAGCCAGAGCTACACAAAGAAACCCAGTCTCAACAAAGAAAAAAAGCTGTCACAACAGTATAAGCCTACAAAGTCAACACTAAGTGAAGGCAGAAAGATCAGGAGTTCAAGGCCAGCCCCAGCTATAGAGCTAGTTCAAGGACACTCTAAGCTGCATGAGATGTGTCTCAAAAAAAAAAAAAAAAGTTAGTATTAGGCTAGAGAGATGGTTCTGTGGTAAAGAGCACTTGTCACTTTTGCAGAGGAACATCTGTAACTCCAGGCTCAAAGGATCTGAAATCCTCTTCTGGCACCAACAGGAAAATATTCACCATAGCTTTCTCCATCCAGACTGTTCCCCTAAAGAGACTGTTCTACTGAGATTAGCTGCACCCATCTTGTCACTTCAGCTGTGTACAAGAATCCTGCTTCTTTGCTCAACAGTATATAATACACGCTGAGTTTCTGGAGTACTAAGGTTCCTTTATCAGAGAACCCAAGTCTACCCAACCCCAGCTCTCCTGTGTGTTCATGTCTGCTGTTTCTTCATTCCTCTACTGCCCCAATCAGGCCAAGTCCCTAGAGTTGTGCAAGGACCCAATAAAGTGGTGCCTGGATGGGGTCCTGATCAGGGCCGTGAACATGGACTACAGGGAACTCTTATTGGCCACACAAAAGAATGATGCTGTAAGAAGCATGTTTTCATAGGTAATGAAATAAAGGGAAGAAATAAGGATAAAGAAACATAATAGAGGGGAACACATTTCAAGTAGGTATAAAACACTGGGACAAGTAGAATTTAGAGACAGGCAGTGATTTGTTACCAAGTAGAATCTAGAGCTAGGGAGTTTATATGTTGGTACATTGGAAGATTTTTGGAAGCCTCAGAAGTAGAATGGAAGCACCGTAGCTTCACCAATTCTTAGATTATGTTCAAGAGACATGTCCTTGGTTTCCTGAAGAAAAAAGACAGTGTTTGGCTACTTCAGAAAGTGATGAGAAGGGCTGAGGAGCAAGAGAATGTTCCCATTCTTGCTTTAGGTTTAGCTGCTTTACATTAAGGAAAAAACAAACAAAAACAAAAAAACCAAGCAGCACTGCAGGCTACAAACAGGCAGTGGTGGGGCTGTGGGTAGACATGTGGCGGCTGTGTGGGCCCTGTCAGTGGCCAAAATCTCCAGAGTCGGAGGTGACCTCAGCCCAACAGTGGCTGGTGAGCACTGGAGGGTAGGAAGGTAGCCAAGAGCAGGGAAAGGGAAAGCACAGATGGAAGAGCCATGTAGTCAAGGGGGGGTGGGGTGGGGGGGGAAGAATCTTGATGGCTTTAAATGCTACCTGTTTTGTGTCTGGTATCTATGCAAGTTAGGAGAGGAGTCGACTTCTCCTATGCCTTTCCATCCAGTGACTTAGTCACATCCTCTTGGCCCTGTGTATAATGAGTCCCTCTGTTTCTCAAGGCACTGCTGGAACCACCTGAAGTCCCAGTGAGTTCAGTCCAACTACTTGGGATGGGCTATAACCCTGAAAATTAGATGACTGAGAATTAGTTTGGATTTACCTAATCCATTCTTGGATTCACTGTAGTGTTAATGTAGGCGAGGCCAATTATGTTGGCATATCCTAGAAAAGCAAAAGGCTTATGATCAGATTGTTTTTTCCTGCTAATATTGCAAAAAATATCCTTAACAATTCGGATACCTCAATTCCTTATACTTGTTAAATTATTCTTTTGGGATTTCTGGGGGTGTGGGGTACAACTCATAAGGAGTTGAAGATTAAGTTACTGCTGAATGCTCAGGTGTAAATGAGGCATCTTTTCTTGAGATTTTGTTTGTGCATGAGTGTTGCCTGAATGTGTTTGTGCATCCCATGCATGTAGTGCTCCAGGAGCCCAGAAGAGGGCATCAGATCCTCTCCACTTGGTGTTACAGGTGGTTGTCAGTTAGCGTGGGTATTGAACCTGGGTTCTCTGGAAGTGCTTTTATCCTCTAAGGAATCGCTCCAGCCCTCTATATGAGATATATTTGCCATCACTTCCACAACACAGGGAATATTACCAAAGGCATAAGAATAAAAGAACCAGCTCCCAAAACAAAATATTTACCCTAGTAATAATCTATCTTCAAGCCAGGTGGTACTGACGCATGCCTTTAATCCCAGCACTTGGGAGGCAAAGACAAGAGGATCTTTGTGAGTTTGAGCCCAGCCTGGTCTACAGAGTGAGTTCAGGATAGCCAGGGCTACACAGAGAAACCCTGTCTTAAACAACCATCTGTGATGGAATCTGATGCCTTTTTCTGGTATGCATAAAAACAGGGCACTTGTGTATACGAAATAAATAAATAAATCTAAACAACCACAACAAACAAATTTTAAAAATCCATCTAAGTAGCTTGAAAAGAAGATACAAATTGTAAAATAGAATAGCATATCTTTAAGAAAGTGACTTTTCTATCTTATCCAGAGCAGAGTTTACAAACCTGTTATGTTTACAGAATCCCAGAATATGTCAAGAAATTAATTACAGCTGTTCTAGAAACTACTTAACACATACAAGAGTATTTAAATTTTAAACAAAGCTTCAATTCAAACTCTGGTCATAATATTTGTCATCACAGAAAACTGTAAGTATGCTTACCTCTCTGATCAATGTCTATACCAATAAGCCTAATAATTTACATTTTTGTTTTGTTTTGTTTTTTTCGAGACAGGGTCTCTCTGTGTAGCCCTGGCTGTCCTGGAACTCACTCTGTAGACCAGGCTGGCCTCGAACTCAAAAATCCCCCTGCCTCTGNGGCTGTCCTGGAACTCACTCTGTAGACCAGGCTGGCCTCGAACTCAAAAATCCCCCTGCCTCTGCCTCCCAAGTGCTGGGATTAAAGGCGTGCGCTACCACGCCCGGCAATAATTTACATTTTATATCTTATTATAAAAGAAGCTTCCAACTGGGGCTGCAGAGTTGGCTGTGTGGGTAATAGCCCTACCTACTTTTCCAGAGGACTGGGGTTCATTTCCAAGCACACACATGGCAGCTCACAATCTGTAGCCTCAGTTGCAAGGAATGTGAGGGTATCAGGGACACATTGTGGTTCACAGACACAAATGCAGACAAAACAATGCACACACACAAAAATTAATTTTTTGGGGTTTTTTTTTTTTTTTTTGGAAACAGAGTCTCAATATGTAGCTCTGGTGTCCTAGAACGCACTATGTAACCCAGATGTGCTTCAAACTCAGCGATCTGCCTGCCTCTGCCTCTGCCTCTCCAGCACTGGGATTAAAAATGCGCATGCCACCAGATGCAGCATTTTTTTTTTTTTTGATAAAGGTTACAACTAAATTGTTTTTTTTGGAGATACATAAACTCATTTGATATAACATCAAATATTTCTTCACTGGATCTAGAAATTAATTTTGCTTTCTTCCTTTCTTCCTTCCTTTTAGACACAGTCTCTTTATTTTATAGCCCTGGCTGTCCTGCAACTCACTATGTAATAAACCAGGCTGGCAGAGATCCTTCTGCCTCTTCTTCCCAAATGCTGGGATTAAAGGCATGTACCACTACATTTAGCTGAAACTAAATTTTCTCCCAGGGTGGTAGAATCTTAAGGTTCAGAATCCTTCGCTATATATTCCCAGTCTATACAGCATTCTTTATTAATTCTTTCAACCTTTAAAAGTTTTCATCATAACTATGTTTGAGCCGGGCGGTGGTGGCGCACGTCTGTAATCCTAGCAATTGGGAGGCAGAGGCAGGTGGATTTCTGAGTTCGAGGCTAGCCTGGTCTACAGAGTGAGTTCCAGGACAGCCAGGGCTGACAGAGAAACCCTGTCTCAAAAAAACCAAAAAAAAAAAAAAAACCAAACTATGTTTGAAGGCTAATGATACATGTATGTAGCCAACAAGAGGTCCTGGTATTTCAGTTAAAGGAAATGTTCAGTATTATCTACTTTCCTATAACTCCAAGGACCCATAAATGGAGTAATTATATATATCATTGATGATATCCTCTCCCTATTAGCTACATATGGTTTCCCTTATTTAAATATTAAATAAACATAAAACATTCCTTTATAATTTAGATATTAAATAAAAACATTATTAAATGTTATTAAATGTTAAATAAATTAAATGAATATTAAATAAATATTAAATAATTATCTAGGGCCAGCAAGATGGCTTAGAAGGTAGTGGCCACCAAATTTGGTTACTGAGTTTGATTCCTGACTCCTCTAAGTTTGTTCTCTGACCTCTACAATCATTTCCAGGGACTCTCCTATCCATATACATATACACAAATACACAAAGATTTAATAAATAATATATTTATGTAAATACCACAAGCACCAGCAAAACCACTATCCAATAAATGCACCAAAACACTGACATATTATCTCTCTGCTCATCCTCCGCAATAGTCTTCTACACCCCTGCCAAGTGTTTATCACACCTTTGCTTTAAAAAGACATTTGCTAACCCAGGCAGTGTTGCAGACATCTGTAATTTTGGCATTTGAAAGCCAGAGGTAGGATAGTTATGAATTCAAGATAAGCCTGGGCTATAAGCAACACTTCTATATAGACCTGAAGCAGCTGAGTGGTATCTAGAGTGTTAACTGTCAAATCAGCACCTGCCCTACATTCAGGGTCAGCATGCCACTGCACAGAGCCAGTGAGTGGCAGCGGCAGTCTCACCACAGCAGCAGTCTGAACTACAGAAATGTGCACCCTCTTCTCTGACGAAGAGCTGCAGCTGTGCTTCTGTTAGTCTAAGAACAAAGGAAGACAATGAGAGGAAAAACTAAAGGACAGTTTTAACAGAATTTAGTTAGCTCAATCACAAATTAAAGCAAAGAACCACTAGTCCAGTTTTACAATACCACAGAGGAATTTTAATCCAGTAACACGGCTCCTCTGGCAAGGGAGCACACGTCTTTAATCCCTCTGGCTGGAACACAAACATGTCCTTAGTGCACACCTTTAACCCCAAACAATGGAAGTTAGGTTAGTATGTAGAAGCAAGCRGTGATGTTTGAAGGTGACTGCTAATTGGAGGGCAGTTCCRTAAGTTCAGTCAGCAAAGCTGAGCTGGGATTCAGTGCAGTGGAGTTGAGTTTGTTCTTGAGTTCAGTTCAGTTGGTGCAGAGGAGGCAAGCTTACCAGGGCAGTTTTACAGGGAATGGGAAGGAGCCAGAAGATTAGATAGATTGTTAGAGTTAGTTTGAGGTCAAGCAGAGCAATTCAGTCAGAAAGCTGGGAGAAATTAGTTTGAACCAGCTAGTCAGACATCAGAAAGAGCTAGAGCCTCCAAGACAATAATTACTTTAGATGAGTAAAAGATACTTTTATATAATAAAATAATCTTAATTTAAAAGTTTAACACATAACTGTATTTCTATATGTTATAAAAATCATGTTTTAATATATATCAATTGGTCCAAAAGCTGGAGCACAATGCAGCATGACACACAGGTTTTGTTTTTTTTTTCACCCAACTTTTTTTTTTCAAGACAGTGTTTCTCTGTGCAGCCCTGACTATCCTGGAACTCACCTTGTAGACCAGGCTGGCCTTAAAATCATGGAAAGGCTCAGAGCAGACAAATGGGCCAAGTGTAGAAGTACACATCTTTCATCCTACTACTACTTAGGATGCAAAGGCAGGTGGATCTCTACAAGGCCAGCACTCTTTGTATAGTAAAATCCTGTCTTAAAAAACAACAGAAATTCACAGAAAATCCAAACAAGAAGTCAAGTGACAAGTGGCTGGGAATATGGCTCTATAGTAATACCCTAGCCTAGAATGTGCATCTGAAAAGAAATTCACTTGCAGAGTTTACAGTTCATTATCTGCGGTGCCCAGAGTACTGTTTACTTTTCCCCCTCCGTTATAAGGTGACATCAATCAACTTTTATCAAGTTCTCCAATAGGTGGCAATGAGAAAATTCAATAGCCAGTCTGTCTTCTATGATGCTTCAATCTGGAAATGTTTTCTTTGTTATTTAAATTGTGTTTTTTGTTGTTATTGTTTGATACAGTTTCAAAATGTAGCCCAAACTAGCCATTCTCTATGAAGCTGAGGAAGGCCAGGTTGGGCTACATAGCGAGACCTTGTCTTAAAACAAATTAGCAAACAAAAACCCAAGGCACCTTACCTTTAGCAAAGAGCTCTTACCATCCATATCATACTGAGCCATAGTTGAAGTGGTACAAGAGCTAAGTCTAGAATAAACAAATCTGAGTCTAGCCTGGGTTCTACTGCAATAACTACAACTGGTGTACAACTAACTCTATACACTACTCAGAAGTTGCGGAAATGTTAAGGACTGAATCACATAACCGGAAATAGACAATAGAAAGATGCTACTTTGAATTGCTCTAGTTAACAAATACATTTTATGTTTATAGCAAGGACATGGGATATCTCCCTCATGTCTTTGAAAACTATCCTCTACTGTATTATTTGTTCCCTTGCCAAAAAGTTACACTCTCCCTGGCAAATCTGCTTTTATTATATGAGCTGCCCATTGATTCGAATTTACTGAAAAAATACATTCATCTTCAAATTATCACTGATTTATGGAAGACTTGTGAAATCCTTCCTATAAAGTCTGTCATACATATCTCTGCTAACCTTCTAATATGGATCTTTTTTTTTTTTTTTTCTTTTTTTCTTTTTTGGTTTGTCAAGACAGGGTTTCTCTGTGTAGCCCTGGCTGTCCTGGAACTCAGAAATCTGCCTGCTTCTGCCTCCCAAGTGCTGGGGAGCACCATCACCGCCTGACTGTAATATGGATCTTT
Source organism: Apodemus speciosus (assembly GCA_002335545.1). Taxonomy (NCBI): domain Eukaryota; kingdom Metazoa; phylum Chordata; class Mammalia; order Rodentia; family Muridae; genus Apodemus; species Apodemus speciosus. The sequence goes on along the minus strand of BDUI01003320.1, from coordinate 92,708 downwards.
TATACTTTGGTAAGAGTAATTCTGACTGCCTAAATCAGATATTAGGTGTAAACAGAAGGCCCCAGAAACTTACAGTTACACACTGTCTTTTTTGCCCTTTGTGCTTAGGACTTTATATTTAATTTTTTAAAAAATTTTATGTATATTAGTATTTTGCTTGTGTGTATGTCTGTGCACCACATACAGTACCTACAAAACAAGAAGGCACTGGATCCTCTGGGTCTGGAGTTTCAGGTTATGAAATATCAGGTGGGTGTGTAGAGATTCTTTTGTGTACTGTTATGAAAACATCATCTGCCAATAAAAAGCTAACTGGCCAAGGAGCTGAGGTAGGGAATAGGAGGTGAGAGTTCCCATAGGAAGAGAGGAACTCTGGGATATAGTCAGATGTATGAAACTGAGAATTGGTAATAGCCATGTAGTAGACTTAGACTAGAATAAATGGGTTAATTAAGTTATGAGCTAGTTGAAAGACAACACTTCAGCCTTACGACCTGACATTTAATGACAGTTTCTCCATTATGGAATGGACCTAGTACAATAACAAACCTATAACAAGAGATAAGCTAGGTCTAGGTCAGTTCATGTTCTAGATAGCTGCTCTAGAATTATTTTCCTAAGGCAGATTAATATAGAATTAGAGAGAAAACTAAAATTGTATATTCAGTTCTAGACTCTTTAGGATTTTCACTAGATGATGGTTAGATAGAGATAGATAGATAGATAGATAGATAGATAGATAGATAGATAGATAAGATAGATAGACAGATGGATATGTATAGATGGATAACTATATATGGTGTTACAGGTAACATATGTGGTGGTTCACTTTTGTCATTCCAGCATTTAGGAGGCTAAGGCAGAAAGATCACCATATAGCTGAAGTCAGCCTGAGCTGACATTGAGTTTCAGTCCTGCAAGAACTGAACCCCTGCCTCACACCAGTCCTAGGGTTCAATCTCTAATACTTATGGGTCTGGTGGTACATACTTGTAATCTTAACACTTGGGAGGATCAGAAATTTAAAGTCACTCTCCATAATACAATAAGTTCAAGGCCAGCCTAACATACATAAACACACACATTCACAAGGTAGGATAAGTAGGGAGAGGTAGGGAGGAGATGGGACTTACCATCATCTAAAGTGATATCCTGGAGACCAATGGTTGCAAAGCTAGGTTCTTGATCTTCAGGTTCAGGTTTAATGCTCACAGCTGCACCACTGGGTGGAAATGATGCTGGGTCACACAAACTGTGACATACTAAGGATGAAGGTACAGAAAGACCTCCTTGGCTTGTACTTTGTGCTTGAGTTGAGTGCTGTCCAGAATGCATTCTGGTAGCTGGAGATGGTGACGAGGCAGTTCCTGAGCTAGGAGATTGATAAGGCAAAGGCTGCAGCTGAGGGGATGACGGCCCAGAAATTGGTGAACTAGTCAGGGAATGAGAGGCTGCTGGGGAAGCTGCTGTAGCAGATCCTGGATGTGAAGGACAATAAGTAATAGGCTGTAAATGAGAAGAAGGCTGACCTGTGACCTGGTCCACCGGAGAAGAAAGAGATCTTTGTCCTGCATTTGAACAATGGTATCCCATTGACTGCAGATGAGGTGGGGTTTGCACAGAATGAGGTGAATGTGCCAAGAGATGTCCTGTTGCATCTGAATTTGAAGAATGAAATGGTATTGGTGACAATGGTTGACAGCCAAGGTTTACTAAACTAGAAAGAGCTGCATCCTGCTGAAACAAAACTGGATCAAATTCTTGACTAGAGGCAGGATTCATAGGAAGACAAGTTGGACCATTATACATATTAGTCTGCATAGACTGATAGGAAGACCCCATAGGAGATGTTGGTGTAACTTGACAAGGCTGGTGCATGACTGAAGATGGTAATATGTGCTGCTCTTTACCAGCACCTGCATCCCTACATTGCAACTGTGTCAAGTGGGTGGAGGTTATCATATGCGTATGCTGGCTCCATTGGACAAACCAAGCTTCTCGGTGCTGACAATGCACTGTCATGGGGGTGCCCTGTATCCGAGGAAGGCCTCTGCGTCTGTGCAGAATGAGGCACAGGCAAAGATGAAACTGAAGACAAATCAGTATCTTCTCTTTGTTCTTGCTTCATTAAAACTGAAAAATAAAGGATCAAACAAATGTTATTATGTAGCTTACAAAATGATTACATAACCTAATTCTGTAATTCTAGGGTATGGAACCACTACACAATGGGGATGAACTCAATGTCTTTAGAGAAGGAAATTTACGTAAAATGTTTTATTTGTTGTAAACATACATGCATGCATACAAACACACACACACACACACACACACACACACACACACACACGAATAAATATTTTTGGTTTAAAAATATTACATTCAGCAGGGCAGTGGTGACACATGCTTTTAATCTCAGCACTTGGAGGCAGAGGCAGGTGGATTTCTGAGTTCAAGGTCAGCCCGGTCTACAGAGTGAGTTCCAGGACAGTCAGGTGGACTACACAGAAGAACCCTGTCTCCAATAAATAAATAAATAAATAAATAAATAAATAAATAAATAAATAAATAAATAAATAAATAAATATAAAAATAAAAATAAAAAAATTCATTCCTTCATTCAGTTTGTGTGAGTGCAGATACAAAGATACATGGCAGGTGCATGTGTGGAGCTCAGAGGACAGCTTGTGGGAGTCGGCTTCCCCTTTTATCATTCAGGACCTAAGGATCCAACTCGTTTAGGTCATCAGGCTTAGCAGCAAGTGTCTTTACCTACTGAGCCAGCTCACTAGTTGTTTTTTATGTTTTTTGCTCAGTTTTTTCATTGTGTGAATATTATCATTCAAAAAAAAAAAAACAAAAACAAACCAAGCAAACAAACAAATACAGAGTTAAGCATAATGGCACACAGCTTTAATGCCAACACTCCTGAGGCTGAGGCAAGCAGATCTCGGAGTTTGGGGTCAGCCTGGTATACATGGCAAGTTCTAAGCCAATCAAGGCTACTTATATTTAGTGAGATCCTGTCTCAAAAGCAAAGTAAATGACATTTATGTACAAAAATGCCATAATGAAACCTACTACTTTTATGTTAACTTAAAAATTAAATACGAAAGTGCCGAGGATTTGGCTCATTGGCTCATTAGGTAAAGTGCTTGTTGCATAGCTGTGGGGGCCTGAGTTTGAATCCCCAGAACCCATACAAAACAAACAAACAAACAAACAAACAAACAAACAAATGAACAAAGTCAGGCCCTTTATAATTCTAGTCTTTTTTTTTTGTTGTTTTTTTTTGTTTTTGTTTTTCGAGACAGGGTTTCTCTGTGTAGTCCTGGCTGTCCTGGAACTCACTCTGTAGACCAGGCTGGCCTCGAACTCAGAAAGCCGCCTNAGTCCTGGCTGTCCTGGAACTCACTCTGTAGACCAGGCTGGCCTCGAACTCAGAAAGCCGCCTGCCTCTGCCTCCCAGAGTGCTGGGATTACAGGCGTGCACCACCACGCCCGGCCCTATAATTCTAGTCTTGCTTCAGCAAATTGAGAGAAGGTAGACCAGAGAACTCTAGAAGTTCATAAACTAGCTGGTCTGACATAAGCAGTGCCCAAAAACTAAACAGAGAACCTCTCTTAAACAAGATGGAAGGCAAGGACTGACACCTGAGACCTAAGGTTGTCCTCTGACCTCCAAATATGGGACACAGCAAGCACAGTGCCTATCACTCAAAAATTAATTTTCAGATGTGCACATATACATGAGAAATGTTTACAACATAATTAAAAAGAGATGAACGGCTGGGCAGTAGTAGCACAAGCCTTTAATCCAAGTGCTTGGTAGGCAAAGGCAGGCAGATCTCTATGAATTTGAGGCCAGCCTGTGTCTATAGAGTGAGTTCCAGGATGGCCAAGATTTCTCAGAGAAACCCTGTTTCAAAAGAGGGAAAGAAAAATAAGAGGATTATTGCTAAATAATAAGAAAAAACACCAAAAATAATCCTATGGCYTATAAAGCACTGAATCTAGGATTCCCAATCTGAAACCTACCTCTCATGTGGTAGGTCTGATCCTTTACCACTGTATGACTACCAAGAGAAAAACTGAAAAGCAGGTGAGGTAGCACACACCTGTAATCCCAGCACTCCGTGGAACAAAGATAAGAGAACAGCCTGGTCTATCTAGTCCCTGTCTAAAGAAAAACAAAACAACAAAACAGGAAAAAAAATAATGTAAAAATGAAAAAACTAAAATCTATAAGAAACCAATAAACAAATTAACACTGCAATGTATAAAACCATTACAGATGGTTGTGAGCCACCATGCAGGTGCTGGGAATTAAACTTAGAACCTCTGGAAGAGCAGTTAGTGGTCTTAATCACTAAACCATCTCTCCAGCCCGAAATTTGATATTCTTAACCATCACTGATACTCCCATTCTTGAATATTTAAAATACTTCTGTGAGCTCCTGATATATAAATCTAACTCCACAGTTATGAATTTAAAACAAAAACAAACCACTAGACTTCTTATTGGCACAGAATGAAGTAGAACCACAAACATACTTGAAACTCATTGCCTTTCTGCCTCTGCCTCCAAAGTGCTTGGATTAATTACAGGGAGTCCCAGGTGGTTCTGGGGATTGAACTCAGGGCTGGCACATGTTAGTATAAACAACAGCAGCAGCAGCAGCAACAACAACAAACACACACACACCACCACCACCACCACCACCACCACCACCACCACCACCAACAACAACAACAACAACAACAACCAGTCAACCAACCATCAACAACAAAAAACCCACAACCTGAAAGTAAACAAGCTACATCCGAAGCTCTGATTATGACGTTGCCTCCCTGTTAATACATTGTGTCTTTTAGGACTCATAATTCTATGATGCCACTAACCACAAGAGCTATCTATGTATGACTAAGATTTGAAAACAAGTCACGCCTGGTGATGCATGCCTTATAGGAGGCAGAGGCAGGAGGATCTCTGTGAGTTCAATGCCAGCCTGGTTTACAGAGTGAGTTCCAGGACGGCTGGGACTACACAGAGAAACCCTGTTTCAAACAAACAACAAAAATAATTTGAAAATATAAAGTCTTTATAGACTATAAATGAAATATATGACAAATGAATAACCCTTAATAATCACCAGTATTACATGGTAGCATGTACCTATTATTTTAGCACTGAAGAGGCTGAGGTGGGGGATTATCAACAGCCTTAGGTCAGCCTGAACTAAAGAGTGAATCCCGGCCAACTACAGAGTGAGCCCTTCCCTGTCTCAAAACAAAAAACAAAACAATTAGAAAAAAACTTCTAAATCAATAATCAAATGAAATGCTAACTCTTTTCTTAGTATACAAGGTAAACATTTTTGCAAGAGGGGCTGGAGAGGTGGTTGTGGTTAAGAGCACAGGTGGCTTCTGCAGAGAAACTGAGGTTCAGTTCCCCACACCCATATGGGGCTCAACTATCTGTAACTCGAGTTCCGGGGGATCTGAAGCCCTCTTCTGGTCTCCACCAACACCAGTAGGCCAGTAGGCAAGTGGTCCACAGACATCCATGCAGCCAAAACATCCATACATATAAGGTTCCTCTTGGAGAGAAAGATTCATTACAACATCAGCACCACCAGTACCACCAGTACCACCAGCAACGCCACCACCATTATATGCCTTGGTGACAAGCACAGTGCCTACCACAGAGAAGACCTGTATAAATATTTGTTCTTTAACTACTTAATGTAATACTTAGGTCATAATAAAAAAACCGGAAAATTAAATAACTTTAACTTACAAAGAGATATGAATACATTTTTGGTTAGTGGGTGTCACAAAAACAAGAACTCTTGACACTGACTTTATATCCTCCATAGCTCACAGGCTGATACAAATGAAAATGCAACAAAAGCTAGGAAATGGTGGTGCACGCCTTTAATCCCAGCACTTGGGAGGCAAAGGCAGGCAGACCTCTGAGTCCCAGGACAGCCTGGTCTACAGAGCAAGCACTATGACAGTTAAAGCTACACAGAGAACAACAAGAAGAGTATGCTGGCATAATATAAACATTTTAATGCAAGATTCTTATTATAAAAGAAAACTAAATCATCACAACTTCTTGTACCTGGTGTATAAGTAAAACGTTGAGACTGGCTTTTTTTCCTCTTGCCATTGCAAAGATAAAAGTGCACCTGCACGGCAGATGTAACTGCTGGGTTATGGTAGGGAGGAACTTCAAGGACAATGTGAGCCTAAGGAACAAGGAAAGGAAGACTGTGTTAAACTAAGAACTAAAAGTGAAACGCACCTGCCAAATCCAAAGCAGCTCATGAGACTTAACTCTTAATACAAGGGTTTTCCCACCACAGAAAATTATGAACATAAAGTAGTCAAACAAGTCATTTGGAGATTTATTTACACGAATATCTTGTTGACAAAGACAAAATCTTTAATCATTAAGGAAATTGATTTTTACCCACCCATTGTGTTTCTAGTTAGTGCAAAAATAAGAGAATTTAGGCATGGTGATGCATAATTGTAACCACAGTACTCTTGATGTAGAAGCAGATAGATCACAAATTCAAGGCCAGCCTGAGTTACATTGTATACCTTTTAAAATAAAGTCTTGCCAGCCTGGTCTACAGAGTGAGTTCCAGGACAGCCAGGGCTACACAGAGAAACCCTGTCTTGAAAAACCACACACAAAAAAAAGTCTTACTACATACTATGTACTGAAATACATGGCTCTATTGAACACTCAGGTTAATGTGTATGTGTGTGTGTGTGTGTATGTGTGTGTGTGTGTGTATGTGTATGTGTGTGTGTGTGTGTGTGTGTGTGTGTGTATGTTTTGATTTTTGTTTGTTTGTTTTTGGTGGAGTTTTTTTTTTGTTTTGCGTTCAGGAGGTCAGAAGATGTTGTATCCTTTGGAACTGGGGTTAAGAGAAAGTTAACTACCTCATGAGTACTGGGGGTCAAACTCAAGTCCTCTGGAAGAGCAACAAGTGCTCTTAGCTGCTGACCGATCTCTCTAGCCCCTAGTTTAGATTTCATAGCATGAGTTCAAAACATCTAAGTTGGAAGTATATAAAACCTATATGCACATACAAAGTGAACATTGTTATCCGAAAATCAAAGCTAATCACCAATCTGACTGTTCCAAGTCTTTAGGAAGCATTGTGGAAAGTGCTATTTCCTGGTCTAGAAAACACTGTTTCTATTCCAGTCAAGATGCAAGACAGGTTCTTCTAGTAAGGATTCCGGAAAGCTTCATGGCTTGATGAGTAGCTGTGGTGTTAGGAAGTGTATATTTAATGACAAATCACTAGGGGCTTGTCCCACTACAAGCAAAGTTGGTATTTATTAAGAAAAGGGCCGTGCCTACTCAAAAAGAAATACAGTTACTGTCCTAGTTAGAATTAATATTGCTATGCTAAAACACCATAACAAAAACGAACCAATCCCTATCATAACAAAAGCAGGAAATAATAATTTCAGCAAAGAAATTATTTATTTGGATTATACTTCTGTATTACTATCATTACTGGAAGGAAGTCAGGACAGAATCTCAAAAGGGGAAAGAACCTGGAAGCAGAAGCCGATGCAAGGACCATGGACAAGTGCTGCTTTCTGGCTTGCTCCCCATGGGTTTGCTCAGCCTGCTTTCTTACAGAATCCAGGCCCACCTGTCCAGGGGTAGC
>BDUI01003319.1:58603-70277 GCA_002335545.1 Apodemus speciosus | reverse complement strand
CCACAGCATGCCATGCCATTGAAGCACATGACATGTCCCTGAAGCAGGAGCCCACCTAGCATGCTGTGCCACACACATTCCTTTCCCATCTTGTCATTATACTTCCATATACAGATCTGTTCTTTCACACCAGAAAAAAACTTCGCTTCAAAGGGTTTTTTTTTTTTTTTTTTTTTTTTTTTTTTTTTTTGTAATTCAACGTGATCACCATCAAATGTATGTCCTTAAATCTCTTCTGTCCTGTCCCAGTACTACTTTTTCGGTCAAATTCCATGTGGCCATTTTTCAAGAGGGACAAGGTCATAGACTAGAAATGGTCCTATATTTGATGAAACTATTGGATGCGTCTGAGTACTAGATGCCCACTGTATAGCCTAGTGTCTTATTGTAGGATCAATGATGCAGCTTATGTAGTTGTGCACTTGTTAAACCTGTAGCCTTTCTTACAAGATTTACAGTTAAGTTGGTTCCCTTCTTCAATATTGGTGCTGCTTCTTGTTTGAGGTTCCATTCACTCTTCTCTCTCACYGAGAACGAATTATGAGCCACAAATGAGGCATGAGCTCTGTTATCCGCAGTTATCTACTGTGTAGAAAAGACATGCATATTTTACAGTATGAAGATGAAGAGGACTTTTCCGGTATGAAGGCAGGCCGTGCCATTCTCTAGCCGTGCAGTTTGCACATCTGAGAAAATCAGGGTGACTGCTCAGAAGGAAGGACAATGGGCTGGAGACCAGAGACCTTACATGGAATTACAGAGGGACTCTCTTGAAAGGTGGTGTTTGTCTAGGACCAGACCACATTCTGGGAATCACTGAGAAAAAACACTCTGAAAGGAACAGCTAACTCTGAGTACCTAGATTCAGTATTTTGTCAGGTTACTGAAGAACTAAAAAGAAGGCAGATGTGGCTGGAACATGGTAAAAGCTAAGAAATTAATTAAGAGTTGTGAAGAGAGATTACAGGCTTGCCTAAGGTATGCGAAATAGAAATGGAGAGTGGTACGTACAGCTATCATCTCTATTCTTGTATAATGTCAATATAATTTTCTTATGAGCTGATTGTCAGATGTAAGCCTGTTAGATAGTGATGTCATCGGGCTCATCAGATACTGACATCATTAGGTTCATTAGATAGTGATGCCATCAGGCTCCTTTGATAATGATGTCATCTGGCTAATTAGATAGTGATGTCATCTGGCTCATTAGATAGTGATGGCATCAGGCTCATTAGATAGTGATGTCATCRGGCTCATCTGATAGTGGTATCATCAGGCTCATTAGATAGTGATGKCATCATCGTCAGGCACCATGCGGAGCAGAGGAATGTTATTGGAGGAAATTTCCATAAGTTGTGTTTACTAGGTTTTAAGGTTTCAGATAAGTTGTTTTGTCTTCATTTGGTTTTGTGGGCACCTCCATGCTGCAGAATGTGTGTGGAGATCAAATGTCAACTTCTAAGAGTTGGTCCTCTCCTTCAGTGTAGTTGCTGTGACGGAAGTCAGAGGCTTAGGCCTGGTGCCGAAGGCCTTTGCTCACTGAGCCCTCCGATAGGTTGCAAGGTAACACGTTTAGGGAGGGAAGACCCAGAGGTTTAACTCTAYCTTTCTTGCTCTTTTGGTTCTGGTCCCTGTGGTTAGGCTGAGCATCATGCCACAATGRCCCAGCAAAGGAAGGCTGCTCACATCATGCCAGCCACAAAGCAAAGAGAGAAGGAAACATAAGAAGAGACCGGGACAATATATACCCTTCAAAGCTCCACCCCAGTAGCCAGCTTTCTCCAGTCAGGTTCTGCCTCCTAATACCTCATTTAGTGTGACATCCATTGCTACCAGTGAGTACATGNGGAGGGAGGGGGGTCTGTGATTGGGATGAGAAGTGAATAAAAAAGCGTGAAAAAAAAGCACACTGAAGGAGACACACACATACACACACACACACACACACACACACAGAGAGAGACACACACACACACACACACACACACAGAGAATTTAGAAAATATTTTTTGTTTTATTTTTCTGTTTAAGACAGGGACTCGCTGTGTGCAGCCTGGACTGTTCTAGAACTTGCTCTGTAGACTAGGCTGGCCTAGAACTCACAGAGACCCAGCTGCCTCTGCGCTGGAGTGTCAAGATCAAAGACATGCACCATCGCACCTGGCTCAGGAAGCTMGCAAGCATCTAAGAGCACGGCCTGGGGTAGTGATGAAGGGTGGACAGTTCTGAACAGCAGGCAGATGTGAGGAATGCTGGAGATGCCTTGACAAGGGGAGACAAGACAGCCTGGGAGACATCCTGGGGTCTAGCCAGAGCYTAACAAAGAGAGYGATCCCAACAGCAGAGATGATGTCACCTCACGATCTCTCTAGAAACCCACTGTGACCAGTGAGCTAAGAACACAGGGTGCAAAATCCTTACACCGAGTGTGGAGGCCTTACCGAGCACCTACAACCATTTCCCAGAGCCCAGACTCAAAGCCTTGCCTAGAGCTCTTTCCTAGGCCCCAGCCATTCTCTTCAGCTGTCTACACAGTGGCTCCTGCTTCCACCATTTCTTTCTGGGGCATCCGCAGGCTGCCTTTTGAGTTTTAGGTAGTGGACCCTGGGGAGGGAATGAGCATTCGTTCAGTCTGTTGGAGCAGAAGAGTCTATGCACCCACGGGAATTTCCAGATTCCAATCAAGCCAGTTCTCGGTGTGACTCCCTCCAGTCAAGGAGGGCTGTGAAAGGCACAGAGCAAGCAGCCTTACTTTGCAAGTCACTGACCTGTGTATGAGCAGAAACACCTTGGGAAAACTGCTTTTGGTTTGTTTGTTTGTTTGTTTGTTGTTTTTCTAACTACTGCTCTATAGTATAAACTTCTCTGTTATAAACGAGAGAAAATGTATGCCATTCCCTGGAGGGCAGGTGAGGGGCAAGCGGCTTCAGAGACATTTCCCTGGCCATTAAGGGCTTGGAGTAATATTCTGTCTTCTCTCTCTTTTGCCCCTGGTCTTGTCTAGTGTTTGTTAGGTTCAACTCCAGCTATGGCTTCCCAGTGGAGGTCGATTCTGACACCAGCATCTCTCAGCTCAAGGAAGTGGTTGCTAAGCGACAGGGGGTTCCAGCTGACCAGCTGCGTGTGATTTTTGCTGGGAAGGAGCTTCCGAATCACCTGACGGTGCAGGTGAGTCTCCCTGCGTGGGTGGTCCCCTGGATGTAGCCAGGGCCAAGGCCCCTGCAGCTCCTGCTGCCAATCTGACATTCATGCCCGAGATCTAATAGAATAAATAGTGTCTGGGGATTCCTTGAACTTTACTCCACACGGCTTCATTAATTCTGACCTTCTTAATTATGCATTAAAACAGTATGCAGGAAAGACTGGAGGGACAAGTGTGAGTGAGTGAGTGAGCAGGCCGAGGCCGGGAGAGAGAAGCCAGGCGCGCGCTCAGCTTAGTGAATAAATGTTTACTGACTGAAGGAGCAGGAAGGCACAATTTCTGGGTCTGTTCAATTTTTACCTTCCTTATTCCATTTGAATCTTAATGAAGAAGGATTCAAATAAATTGTTCCCAATAAGGCTGCTCAGCCTATGCTCGGTGAGGGATTTACAACCCAACTGTGACCCCTGGAGGACACTCACAGCTGCTGACTGGAGGATAGCAGACACTGGCCCAGGGCCCCATTTGCAGAGGCCTCTGGGCCGAGGACAGGAAGCGTCGCATTCACACAGCAGAAGTCCATCTTTGTATCTCTAAGGGTAGACAGAGTTACCCACCCCTGGCCCACACCCCGATAACTAAATAAACTGTGGGGATCTGCTTGCCTGCCTATTGCTTCCTGGCTACCTGGCCCCGGCTGTGCCGGGGAAGCCCTTCTTTATGGCACGTTGGACATTTGGAGAGATGAGCTTTGCAGGCATCCAAGGAACTGGTTAGCAATTGATGTGCAGGCCCTTTGCCTAGAATGAGAGAATAGTGAGTATTTTGGGGGGAAGTCCATCAGATATGAACCACATTTACTCAAGTGATTAGAAGCAGGGAATCGCTCGTCCCCTCCACTCTGTATGGTGGAATTGCACCCCTCTTCACTGACTGGTGGGGATCAGAGCTGTACTGGACTGCCCAGTCCAGTCAGTCCTCCTGCAGGCTGAGGTATGTGCCATTTGTGAAAAGCTTTTGGAACGTGGGTACACAAAGAAACTATAGAAATGCAAATCGCTTCCGCCATTCTCCCCGCCCCCGCCGGTGGGGTAGGGCTCACACCCATTGTGCAGAAACTGCTGTGCTTCGACTTCAAGCAATTTGTTTTCATAAGGGAAGTGCCTGTGCTAAGAAGTGTTTTGATTTTTTTTTTATTTCAGTCAACTAAAAAGCTTTTTGCTGTTCCTGCCAACTTCTAAACCTAAGATTGTTTCCTTCACAAATAAATGGTTCTAAAACTGTTTCTTGAATCCAGATAGACTTTATTGTGAGAACCATTAGGTTTTAAAGGCCCTTGCCTGTATAAGGTAGGGTGAGTGAAACAGTTGGCTGTTTTTATTCAGTAAGACTAACTGGTGGGGGAGGACAGATTTTATAAAAATCTATGTATTGGTTCAACTGTCTTAATTTGATTCACACTTTTAGAACTAACAGTGTTCAGAGTTTCTCAGAGGCTTAGGCACAAAGGAGTTTATTTAGGGCGTCTGCTGTTTACCTAAGGAACTAGATCAACTGTCTTAGAGCACTTCATGTGGTAAAATCATTAACACTGCCACGTGGTCCCGCCTAATGCCTGTAATATGCACATGTGATTATTACTGTATAACCCTTGAAAAAATGAGTGGTGTGATGTTTCAAAGGTGCAGACTGGACATCTAACGGGAAGGGCCAGGAAAGAGCTCCTGAGTGGGCTGATTCCAGATAAGGATTCTGAAGATGGGAGGATAACACACATACCCCGCATGCTTGGGAGGGAAGGCACGCTCTGTCCTTCCAGAACCTGGAGGCAATACTGAAGACAGGAAACGATGGAGTTTGCTGGGGCATTTGACAGAATCTTGACAGACTTGGTCCTGCCACAAGTTATTCATAGACAGCAAAGGGGTGCCTTAGAAAGGCACGGGAAGGGAGCTGAATGCCCAGGGGTGCTGAGAGTTTACGAAGAGTGGCTATGTAGGAGTATATTTAACAAGCCTTTGGAACCTGGGTCTGGACCTAGGGTGCAGATTTAATATTCACAGATATTTGCCCAGACAGAAATATTTTTGCAGCAGCTGGAATAGATTCAGTTGTCAAGGAGGGAGCACAAAGCAGTATGACTATCTTCATTTCAATGACAAGGGAGGAAACCACCTCAGGAAGTCAGTCCCCTCAGCTGAGGCTACCCTAAAGACTCTACATTCTGAGATTAAAACATAAATGAAGAACATTTCTGTTCTTAGGGGCTGAGGTAATCATTCAGTGACAAAGGTTGCCACACAAACACGAAGACCTGAGTTCAGATCCCCAGAACCCACTTTAAGCCTAACTTAGTCATACAGGGTTGTTTGTGATTCCAGTGCTCTTCAGAGGAGGTCAGAAGCTAACAGGCCAGCTAGCTTGGCCTACGCAGCAAAGATACCCTGCCTCAAATTCGGTGTAGGTGGGAAGTGATGTGTTCGGTCATCCTATGACCTCCACATGTGTGCTGTGATATGCAGATCTCACACACATACACACACACACACACACACACACACACACACACACACACACACACGTGTTTATGCATCTATACATTGTACACATAGACACAAAGGTTTTTTTTTTAATTTTCTGTTATAAGCAATGGAAATTTGGTAAAAGTGGAGAGAGGGTTTGTGACAGAGGACTCTGTAATGTGTTTAGCTCCACTTGTCACTGAGAGGAAGCAGACCCACCTGGAGAGTTCTCAGAGGGGAAGTGATGTCTGTCTAGCCTCTGCCTTTATGAATAGGAGAAGGAGGAGAAAAAGGAGGAGAAGGAGGAAAAGAAATAAAATAAAACAAAACCAAGTCATGGCCAGCAAAGCCCAGAGGGTCRAGAACTCTGTTCCTGAGAAGCCGGTCCAGCACTCTTCCCTGCACACCCTACCCTGACTTATCACTCTAGGAAGTCTGTATATTACATACAATGCAAGTGCAGCAGCATTCTGAGACCACACTGAGCAAGGACCACAGACAAGTTCAGCGCTGATTCCTGGATGTCCCTTTATCCTGGTCTCCCAGAACTGGGGCTGATGAAGTTGTCAGCCCAGAAATCCCAATGTGCATTGGAAAGAAGAAAAGAGCCTCGATAATGTCCTGCTCCTTGTCAAAGGTCCAGAAAAGAAGCCACCCGGTAGTCCTGAAATCCAGTAGAGCAGTGTGTTGCAGTCCAGCAGCACAGGGAAGCTGCGCTGAGTGCACAGGAGACCCTTCATGTCTCACAGGTCTAATACCCACGATTAGCGATTAGCGTTCTCTTACAGAACCTTGGCCAAGTATTTCACCCAAATAAGAAGTAAATAATTCTTGACCACAGTGTACCCAGTTGAGCATATTTTCCAAATTCAATTGAGACGCTTGTAGTACAATGTCAGGAACTAAATGGGCACTTCATATCACCATTGTTGTTTGTTTACTGAAAACACTCATTCAAAATGTTCTCCCCTTATTGATAACATGCATTAAGGTAATAGAATTCAGGGATGAAATTATTTCATTTGTAAACTAAATCTATTTTAAATTGTTCCACTTTCTCTATTGAATACAAGGCAGAAAGAAGTGAGATAAATTTGGTGTTGAATGCATTTCCACCATGAATTATTGTTTGTATATGAGAAAATTCTGAAAATGACAGCCTAAGTAGCTAATATAATGCATTTCTCCCCGTGATTACATGACAGAGGGAAGCCAGGTCAGCTGGCATTTTATCCGGAGAACAAGAAGACAGTGATTTCCCTATACACGTGCTTACAGTCATGTAAACTCCATCTTAGTTACTACGGGACCTGTGCAAGCATCTCTCCTGCCTCTGGCCTTGCTAGTGGAACAGATTGCTAGCCCCATCCTTCCTGAGGGCCACAGGAATCCAGGCCCACACTGTTGGAACCGATTGGTACCACACAGTGGCTGTGTCTAGAATGATAGCATGGAATCTGCACACAGCAGGTGCCGACTTCAGGAATCCTCTTACTTCTGGGCGATGGTACAATTTAGTATGAAAATGTAGATCACTTCTCTCATTGCATAATTGAGGCCCACGAAAATATTCATTTCTTTTGAAAGGAATCCCCGACCTTTCTATTCCCCCGTTGGCCTGTAAAACGTCTTTGAGAACTGCCACAGATAAGCAGTTATTTGAAAAAAGATTTAGGAGTTGAGATTCTCTTAGCTCGTAAGGAGAGCCAGAGTTTGCAACTGACCAGGCTCATCTTTTGATTGTCCACCTGTCGATCCAGTCCCAAGGCCTTTGACCTGTGAGAGAGACAAACTCAGGAGCAGCCAGCCCTTCCAGCTCCACACAGAGGATGCCCTGTGTTAAGGTTCGGAGTGCATGCGCTCGTCCGGTATGAAGCCTGTGAAGGGGAGAGAGTCACAGCCAGGACTACTCGAAATACCCATTCCATTGTCTCTGTGGTCCTGTACTTCACATGAACTCTCGTCTGGTGGTCTCAGTATCACCAGAGACGTTGTGTAGTAGCACAGTCCTGCTTTAAGGGGAACAGAAGAAGCGAGAGTCTGTGTCCTGGCCTCCAGTACTATTAGGGAACAAAAGATTTTTGACCCAAATTCTCCCTTCCTGCCTTTCCCTTCTTTCTTTTACTTTCTTTTCAAATGAGGAAATGTCAACAAGCTAATTAATGTTGTCAGTGAACAAGAGCAGTAAAAACATGTCCATGGGAAAGCTCCCTGGAAGCTCATGATGACATTCGAGTTTGCATCTGTCCTTTGTTGTTGTTGTTAACAGTCTTAAGTTAGTTGGGTAGCCGAATTTTCTCTCTATTTTATTTTCTTTAGATATGTTACATGTCAAAATTAAGATAATTCAGTCTTAATCTTGGAGGTGTACAGAAAGAAAGAATTAAGRAGGAACAGGGGATTTTGCTCTGCAGGTGGATGTGCTAGGTCCACCCATTTTTGCTTTATTACAGACCACGCTTACTGTTGATAAGAGCACAGTCTCCATACACGGTTTAGCAGGAGAAACTCAATTAACAAAAATCAACCTTAGATAAATGACTGTTGCCGTGGCAACCTTCGCACGGCCCCGAAGGATGTGCTGAGCGGTTTCCTTGGCCACATGCTAAACCAGGACACAGACTCATTCAAATAGAAGAAATCCATGGAGCTCTAAGACACCAAGTGTGTCGCCCTGGTATATGTACACATTTTCATCCAGACACGCTCCTGTGCGAATGCTGCTCCTGCGAAGATGCTCCAACCTTCGCGGCTGTATCAGAAGTTCACTTCACTGAGGGATTCTTGTCATTGAAATCTTCCTATCATTGATCCCGGCTGGCTTGCCTTTTCAAGTGTCAGTCATCCGAGTGTTACTGTACAGCCTAATTATGGCCTAGAGCTCTACTTCTTACATTAATAAAACATTCCGACATAAGAGGCACAAACGAGGGTGGCGGGGACCCGTGAAGCCTGCGTGTGAGAACACCCTCAAATTCAGTCTCAGACAGACGCCATTTGAAAGCCCTGCCGAGGATGCTTCCTGCTCATTTCACATCTCGAAGTATTTTAAGAGGAGCTGTATGTTTGTTTGCATCTATGCATAATTCATCAAAGCATCACTCTGAAGGAGGGAAAAATCAAAAACAAACTTCCTAAGGTATGACCATCATCACTTAAAACTTGGGCCCCGAGAACTCCGTCCCCTACCAGAGGGGATACTCTGCTTCCACAATCGGCTGTCCCATGGCTCTCTCCTCAGCAGCATGGGTGCGGTCACAGTTCTCACAGAAGCCCAGACACCAAATATGTATTTTATGTGTCAAGTCCGATGATGTCATCCAACATATGCTTATTGCAGTCCATAACCCAGAAGTTAAAACTTCTAGAATGTGGCCCACTGCATGAAATCACTTGGTTAGAATTGTACCAGACTTTCTAATACTCTTATAATGAAGTAGATATGAATCACCCCTGAGTCAGACTGTCTGGAAAGGGCAGACATTAAAATTCTTCAGTCTTTCCGTTTTTTTTTTTTTTTTTTCAATCTATAAAATGGAGATGGCACTAGTGCCTGCATTTTAGACTTGTTCTCAGAACTGGATAAAATTTTACCTCGGAAATACAAATGTGGGGCTATTATTACTTTAATTTGATATGTAATTCACACAAGAAAGAAAAAGCTTCGTTACTGATTTATCCTAGAATTATGTTATAAAACATCTGGGAACGGATTTACTCATGCCGAATTGCATGCTCCTCCCGACACAGACTAACCTCAGAACAGCCCTCCATAGGATATCTGTGGAAACCTCCTCGATTCAAATCAGACAACAAACTGTTATCATGAGAGAAGAGCCGGTCCTGTCCTAAGGAAGCTGGTGTTCTAGACTGTACCCATGTGACATTTTATACGGGGCACAGTTTTACAAGTACTTACTGCTCAAAATCTGTTTAACAAGGAGGCACACAATAACTTAAAATTGCTCCTAGGAATTTATGCGTCACTGGAACGTAAAATCGAGGCTAAGAGTGGCTGTTGGAGCAGAAATTGCACATGAGTCCTGCTGAAACAATCAAATGGAGATGCCACATTTACATAATCTGTCCTTCTGTTGCCGACTTAAAGCTAAGTGTACGGCGGCTCTTGCTTTCTAGGTAGTAACTCTGCTTGTGCTTGTTCTGAGTGCTTGAACTGAGATGTTTGGAGCCTTGGATGTGTCAGTATTTATGAACTGTGTTTGTTGTATAATTTCATGCAATGCTCTTGAAGTAACCACCTGAATACGAGGGACCAGCATCGGCTTGCGCAGCAGACCATGTCTCTCTTTAAATGGACATATACTTGGATGATAGACACCTTGCTTACAATGCTCAGGTTCTACTACATTCTTTCTGCGTTTTACTCTAAACACTGCTTTTGTTTATTGTTTATTTTCCCTTTCCTCCCTCCACACCCTCCCATATGYGCCCTTTCTTTCAAAGTCCTCATCCTTTTTTTCATCAATTATTGTTATATACATACATRTATATAGATAGACATGTATAGTCCTAAATATAAATAGCAAGCTCAGTTTGTATAATATTACTTCTATATATGTTTTCAAGGCTGACCATTTGGTATCGAACAACCAGTTCTTGAGTCCTTCCCTGGATAAGACTATTTCACCCACTCTCAGCATTCCTCAGTGACAGGTTTTTGTTTGTTTGTTTATTTGTGGAGGTTGAGAGCGGCTTCCTCTTGCCCAGTCTGGCATGTATATCATTACTGTCCTTGTTAAATTCATGCTTAGACAGTCTTGTTGGTGAAACTTTATGGGGATAGCTTTTGATATTTCTAGAAGACACAGTCTCACAGAGAACTCYCTGATGCTCTGCCTCTTAAAAAACCTTTGCCTCCTTTTCCCCACAACAYTCTCTTTCCTCCACAGCATTCCCTAAGCCTTCAGAGTGTGCGTGTTTTGTAGATGCATTCTTTGTGACTGGGTGCTACAAGTCTGCGTTTTGWTTGGTGTGGTTYTCTGTCATGGTTTCCATCCACTGCAAAGGAAAATTTCCTTGACGATACACAAGGACTGCCTTCATCCATGGACATAAGGACAGAGCTCCGGAATGCAGTTAGGGATTGTGTGGGTTAGTAAAGTGGCAGTTGTCTGTCCTCTTCCAGGATCCATGACGTCACTAGCCCTGGGCAGCTGGCTAGATTTCCAATACTAGACATGTTTCCCTCTTGTTGAGTGGCTCTTACGGACAACTGGAAGGCTGTTGGTTACTGTCTAGGTCTATGTGCCACTGCTACACTCCAAGGTTTGTCATGAAATGTTGCTCATTGCTGTGACGTGGTAGGACTGCTGGTCGGCCCTACCCCGCGAAGCTTGTGTGCACTGTCTGGTACCACGAGAGCTGGTGCTCAGGATTAGGCTTTCAGCTCAGTTCCAGCTGAGGGCCTTCCCAGCTCTGTGTCTGAAGTGCATGATGTCCTCAGCAATAGGGTCCTACCTTCCACCTCCGGAGAACAACCAAGGGCAATAGCAATCGTCTATTATGGGAGTTTCTTAATCAACCCYTWCCAACATCTCAATAGAGGGCTTCCCAGGCCTGGTGCTGGGGKTTTTGTTACAGTCTTCGGCTMTTAGGGGGAATATTGCCAGTACAGTTGGGGGAATTTCATCTACATAATATATGTCTATTTATACATAAAATTGTGAGTATTATAGGTTTCCTTCTTTTCTTTTTTCTTTCTTTCTTTTTTTTAGGTAGATAGTAAATAATGTGATTCCTTATGAACTTTCCAGATATTCTTTTCTGTTATTTTTACCCTCCTTCTTAATTGCTATCTACCCTCTACTTCTTTTTGTTTGCGTTAGTAGCTAACTGGGTAAAACACAACCTGTACCTAGTAAACTGGCGCCGGAATAAAGGGAACCAGCTGTAGAATGTGGAGGACTCTGGAGTTTTCATGGAACGCATGCACCCTTGCTGATCTTTCAGAGATTAGCTTGGTGACATTGATTGTAGAGTTGTGAGAGAT
>BDUI01003318.1:65970-79231 GCA_002335545.1 Apodemus speciosus | reverse complement strand
TCCCCTGTAATGGAGCTGACCTCGGTTCTCATTACATCTTGGCTCAGGACACTGCATGGCTAATGCAAACTGCATTCTGAGCTCTGCACACAAATCATCCAGAGTCACTTTGTACAGCTAGACATAACTCACCTCCAGTCACTTAGGACAGCTACACAGGCTAGGGTCTCATCTACCCCCAGTACTACTTGTCCCCTCCCCCCAGTACTACTCATCAGGGCTGCTAAAGGACCAGAGAGCCTGCCCTTCCTGTCCACCAACATTGCTGCCTCCTTCGGGGTTCTCTCCTGAGGTGTAGAGCTGAGGCAAAACACTTGCCTAGTATATGTGGGACTCTGAGTTCAACCGCTGCAAACACCAACAAACCTCTCCTTGGCAAGTCTAACTGACACCTCCTCCCTCCTGTCTCTGGCTGCCAGCTCCCTTTGGCACTTCATTGAGTTCTGGAAAGGTACTGCCTAACTCCCTGACATTGGTGGGTCCCTCTGCTAGTCTGGCTCGAATACTGTTCTCAGGCTCCCAATTAAAACACAGGCTGGACACTGTGCTTATACCTGGGATGACATAAATTAGATCCAGGTTCTGTGCTCTGGGTATCAGGTTTCTTTTATTTTGCAGCATTAGGTAGCAAACCTAGTACCTTACCAGTGAACAACATAGAGCTCCTAGTTTTTGAGACAGGCAGCAAGCCAGGCAGTCAGAAGCTGTGTGTTTCARGAGGAATCTTAGCCCCAGTCTGTTGACTGCAGAGCTATGTCTCCAGTGGTTCTGAAGTGCAAGCACAGAGGGGTGTGTGGGCAGGAACAGGGACGCCAGGGCTAAGACACACCAGAGCATAGATCCTCAGCACTCATGTTAAAGTGCACGCCTATAACCCCAGCGATGGGGGTGTCTCGCAGAGACAGCTGAATTCCTGCAACTCACTGATCAGCAAGAGTATGACCAGACAAATGGTTACTGCCAGATTAAGTGAGAGACCATGCCTTTAAAAAAGGAAAGAAGGAAGGAAGGAAGGAAGGAAGGAAGGAAGAAAGAAAGAAAGAAAGAAAGAAAGAAAGAAAGAAAGAAAGAAAGCCAGCCAGCAAGCAAGCCTGGTACAGTGGCACACACCTTTAATCTCAGCACTCAGGAGGAAGGGAGGCCAGCAG
This sequence comes from Apodemus speciosus, assembly GCA_002335545.1. Classification (NCBI taxonomy): domain Eukaryota; kingdom Metazoa; phylum Chordata; class Mammalia; order Rodentia; family Muridae; genus Apodemus; species Apodemus speciosus. The sequence goes on along the minus strand of BDUI01003318.1, from coordinate 78,083 downwards.
ATCTGAGTTCGAGGCCAGCAGATCTGAGCTACACAGAGAGTCCCTGTCTTGGAAAACAAAGAAACTGAAACAGAATGGAGAGCAATGAGAGGAGACACCGACTTCTGTACATATGCACACACTCACACAGACACCAAAAATACAAGCAAAATGTAATCCCAGCCCCGAGAGGCAGAAGCACAGAACCATGTCTTCTAGACCAGCCTGGGCTACATAACGAGGTTTCTGTGTAGCCCTCGGAACTCACTCTGTAGRCCGGGCTGGTCCCAAACTCAGAGATTCATTTGCTTCTGCCTCCTGAGTGCTGGGATTAAAGGCATGGGATACCACTGCCTGGCCAGCCCTCTTTTTAAATACAAAGTTAGTAACAGCACTGTCTGCCTGTTGACTATATGTGCAGAATTAAATGGTGCAAACCTTTGTGCACAATACCTGGCACACAGTAAGAGCTCAACGTCAGTCATAATGTGCTAGTGTAACAATAAAGGTCTCCATCCTCCTTAGTGGTTTTATTTTATTTTAYTTCTTTTTTGTCTTGATGTTCTCCTTTTGCTCCTGCTGGAAAGACTGGCTATGAATTATTTGTGTGTGAGTGGAGGAGGCAGGGGCTCTGCTGAAGCAACCCAGGGCTTTATACATGCTAGGCAGGCATTATCCCAGAGCTGCACACCTAGTGCTATGCTTAGATGAAGTGCTATAGGTGGAAAGGACTACCATGTCCAGAGACGAGTTTCTGAGCCCAGCACGTCATAGCTAAGCTCCCTGGGGGCTGCACTTACTACCTACGAGCCTATCTATCCTGTCAGACCTGGCCAACTCCAGGCCAGATCTAGCTGCTTGCCAGGACTTAAGAGTCTGCTGGTAGTCTCTATCCTGTGCCCAAAGGGAATTGCACCCCACTTGCTGAGGACTGACCCCAGGGCCTTGCATGTGCTAGCCAACTACTTTATCAACTCCACCTTCAGTGCACACTGATGTCTTGAGTGCGGGCCTCCAAGGCTCCAGTTATCGACGCCTCCGAGGTTCCATGTTACTGCTCAAGCTCAGTGAGTGGCTGTGGAGAGCAGCTTCCCTGCAGCTACTGTCACTCAGCCAGCCAGAGCTTGTCCTCTTGCCTATTTTCCAGCCTTCTCTGTTGCCAGGCAGCCCAGTCTCTAGAGTGCATTGCCTTTTCTTGTATAGACTGCCCTAGTCATAGCCCCAGTCCTGTCTTGCTCCACATTCCTGAAATGGTGTATTCTTTCCCCATTTCGTTAGTAAGGACATTTAGGCTTTCCATACATGAGGCCCATCACTGCCTTTTGCCATGGCCTGCTGCTATTTCCCCTTTTACTACTAGGGATCTGGGTCACCCTCCTGGTGTCTCCCCACCTAAAAATATTAGCTAAGCTCCCTAAACTTGATAGGAACCTGCTGTCAGAGTTGTTCTTGCTCTCCATTTAAGCCTCAGGTTTTGGGAGTCACCTGGCCCTTTCTCAGCTCTTAGTTCTTCAGGAAGACTGCCACCCCACCTGAAGAGATCAGTTCAGAGAATAACCAGATACCGCCCATGCTTGCTGGGTACCTAGCCCTGGGCTAAGCATATGTAAGGTCTCGTCCCAGCCAGCTCTGAGTGAGTTGTGGATACTCATCTCCCCATTTCATGAAGACCAGCAGCAGAGCCAGACCACCTTGCAGCTGGTGAGGATGGCAGTGTGAGGGCAGCCTGCACCCACTGTATTGTGGGGGGGAAGCTGGTGCACCTCTCTGTATTGGGGGGGCAACTGGTGTACCCCTCTGTATTGTTCTCTGGGAACTTTTTCCTTTCTTTCTTTCCTTTGGGTGGGTGTTGCCTTCCCCCCCCCCCTGTTTTTAAAGACAGGGTCTCATGTAGCCCTGGTTAGCTTTGAACTTGCTGTATAGTGAAGGGTGGCTTTGCCTGCACCTCCCCGGTATAAGGATTACAGCTGTGCAAAACCACATCTGGTTTCCTAGTATTTCTCATCAAATCACACAGCAGTTGACTCACTTTGAGTTTGGGGCAGGGGAACTTTGTAACTATCTTAAGTAAACTCTGCACCCCTGCATGAGGTCTAAGAAGGCCTTGAGAAGTAGACATAGGTTCCCAGAATGCTTTGTTGCCTTCCCTCCTAAGTCAGGGCTGCCCCTGCCCTTTCCTATACCCTCTCCTTCAATAACCTTCTCCCCTGTACTCCGTTCTTGCTAATACCAGCCTTCCCTCCCTCTCTCAGACCAGTCCAGGAAGCTCCTGCAGCCAGTGCCTAAGAAAGGGCCAGCAGGGTCCACTCCAGAGAGGTGATGGCTGGATCCACTCCTGCCTCTCTAACATTTCTGTTCTGTGGCATGCCCTAACCTCCACCCTGCTACTAGGGCTGACTGGTATAGTAAAACTTCCAGAGCCTCCTAAGTACTGGTGTCCTCCTCACCTGGTGTCATAGTTGTTGGAGTGCCTGTCAAACTTGTAGGTGGGTGGGAAGAGCAGTGGGCCTTCTTGGAACTCCCGGAGCAGCTGGTCATGCTTCTTGGCAATGATGAGCTGTAGATACAGACACACCCCATCTCCTCAGGCCTGACTCCACAGGCCAGCCATCCTTTTTTCTCACCGTTCCAGCAGACCCCGCATCTTCTGAAAATGGGACTTTATAGGACCAAGGGAAGCAGCTGCCTGCCATTTTCTGTGCTATCTTTCCTCTCAGGAGAGTTTTGAGTTCCCACTGTCTGAAAGTTATTAGGAAGCTTGTGTCAGAGGACATATGAAAGCCAAAGCCCACAAAGGGGCGGCATATTCTCTTCCAAGAGGTAGCCAGGCTTGGGACGGGAGAGGCAACAGGGATACAAGTAGGCTGAGGCGTGCTGTTACGCCAGGGCTAGTCAAAGCTCATCTGGATCCCCACTCCCTGCCTTTTTTTAGGGGGATGCTAGGATTTCACACTGTAGCTTAGATCTGGCTGGAACTAATGTAGCCAAGGTGGCATCAAAATCAAAACAAACCTCTTGCCTCAGTCTCCCGAGTGCTAAGATTACAGCTGTGAGCAGGTATGCCCAGCCTGGCTCCCTATTCTTGACCATGCCAATGGTTTCTCTAGGTGAAGAGCAGCACTAAATATGGCTGCCCCATCTCCTCATGCAAAACCTGGATAGACAATTCTTCCCACCCATGGACAAAGGAGAACAGATCCCAGACAATCAGCACTGTTTCTATCTGAACATTTCCCAGATCTCCATAATAGGTTCAGATCACACACACACACAGACACACTCACACACACACACACTCTCATACACACACACCACACTCACTTACACCCCACACACCCCCACACCCCCCACACGCATGCACACACACACACATACGCATGCACACACACAACACACACTCATGCACACATACACATACTTGCACATGGGCGCGCGCACGTACAGACACACTAGCACACACACTCTCTCTCTCTCTCTCTCTCTCTCTCTCTCTCTCACACACACACACACACACACACACACACACACACACACACCAGACCCTCTGCTCTTTTAATACCTGGTCTTTCTCCCACAGCTCTCTGTAGTACTTCCTTGTTATACTCTCCTGAACAAAGAGCAACCCAAAGTCCTCAATTCGAAAGTTCATGTCTCCAAACCACAGAATGAGGCTTCAGGGAAAAAAGGAGGGCAGCCTGAGAGTGTGATGAGGTCAGTGAAGAGGCACAGGCCTGTTGGGCACAAGAGCTGCTGAGGAGGAAAGAGCTGGGGGCAGGGGAGAAGCTAGGCTCTGGACTCTAGGAGAGCAGCAGCCGAAGGGCAGGGCAGGGCTTCATCTTAGGTCCAGTAGGACAGTTCCCGGCTTCAGTGCTGTTGTTTAAGTTACAGGACTTTCCCAGATGAGCACATGGCAAACACAGGGAAGGCTCTAGCCTTCTGCTCCCAAGCTGGCTATCAGGACAAGCTAATAAACAGCCCCGGGGTAAACTCAGGAACCACAAGGGTCTTGACCTGGGATGTTTACAATTGTCCAGAGTTTCTAGGAAGGACAGAGAGGCCAGAGGAAGGTAGACATCAGACAGGCAGAGCTGGGTGCTGGGTGGCACAGCAGATGGGGACATCAGGAAAGGGGCAGGGAGATGGAGCACTACTGACTGGCGGGGGTGGGGGCAGCAGGCTAAATCAGTGCTAGCCTGGGCTGGCACAGAGGAGGGCAGGGATGAGAGTTTGTAGCTTCAGGCTCACTCATGGTCCAGGATGTTGGGGACATCATATCCCTCAAAAGTTAGACTCTCCAGGATACGGTCAAAATGCTCCAGGCGCTGGTCATTGTTGTACATATGGGGGGGCAGGTGGCAGTTGACGATGCTGATGTAGTAGCCATAAAGCTTCAGGCAGATGTTGACACCCCCTTTGTTCCCCTGGGAGAAAAGGTGGGAAGGAGGGTGGGGAGAGACTCGGGATTGCATGCACACCCCTCGTTCCCCATCCTGGGTCTGAGGAGAGGCAGCCTTACCTCCCCCGGGAGCTCAGCCTCAGACACACAGCTTCCCAGCTAATTCTTCCATGCACAAAGCTCAATACCCAAATCTAGGATCTCAGGAATATCCAGGCCCTGCTGGGATGGCAGGGTATGGGGTGGGTTATGGGGGTGGGTATACAGGGTCCTAGGCTGCACAGAAGATGCAGGCTCAGTTAACTTCCCCTGTTTAGCTTAGCTTCAAAGCATCCATCCCTTGTCAGCTCAAGTCTCAGACGAGAGCTCAGTCCTTACCCAGTACCCGTAGAGGCCAGTAGGGGTGGATTTTGTAGAGATGATCTGGATGTAGGGCAAGTGCTGATACTTGGCAAAGACCAGTAAGAGAAGCCCCTGCATACGGACTTGAGAGATCTGCATCAGAGGGCAAAGGTCACTTATTAAACTGCGAAGGCCAATTGCATGCCTGCTATACCCAAGTGAGGACTTTTTGTGTTGTTGTTTTGGTTTTGGTTTTCCAAGGCAGGGTTTCTCTGTGTAGCTCCGGTTGTCCTGGAACTCACTTTGTAGACCAGGCTGGCCTCGAACTCAGAAATCCGCCTGCCTCTGCCAAGTTCTGGGATTAAAGGCGTGTGCCACCACCGCCTGGCTCCAAGTAAGGACTTTTAAGAGAGTCTGGAACCACATACAAAGCCCTGCCCAAAAGTCTATGGAGTCCAGTTTCAGCCTTTTCCTTTTTACTCTGAACTGCAAACGGTTTATTCTGGGGCTGCGTTTCAGTTTCTGCTTATGGTCTGGGATGGAGGAAAGGGAAGAGGCTTCCAGGGTGGCTCGCACTAGACGGGCACTCCTCTCCCAGCCAGCCTGTGGCCGTGTAGCTGCTCCTCTCACGCATGCTGTCCTAAGAACACTGCAGATTTCCACAGAGTTCAGCTTCTCTTCTCACCGATGAAGCCGGGTAACAGTGTGCCACACATACTGTGAGGGCATGACTTTTTGGTTCAGTGGACATCTGTGTGCAGGTGAGCATTGTGGAGGTTACTGGATGTCCTACTCAATCGATTTCCACCTTATTTCTTTGGAACATGGTCCCTCACTGATCTGGAAGCTAGGCTGGTGACCAGTAAGCCCAGTGATCCCTCTCTCCACTCCCCTGTAGTGCTCATATTGGGTACTGGGATCTGAACTCCTAACCCACTGAGTCAGCTCTCCACTCTACTCCACTTTTTGATACAGGCTCTTGTTAGGTGTCCCAAGTAGATCTTTAACTGCCAATTCTCCTGCCTCAGTCTCTTGAGTGCTGGGATTATAGGTAAGTGCTCCCATACCCACTTCGCCTTAGAAACTCTTCAACATAAGCAAGAACGAGAGAGACACATTTAGGGTGCTGTTCTGAATCTTGAGTTGACTGACAGCAACTCAAATACAAGAATTCATTGACCCTACACTTAGTTACTGCCCCATCCCTAATGCTGAGGACCAATTTCAGAACTCTATGCATGCTGCGTAAGCGTCTGAATACTTTTCTGTACATGTTCTAGCCCAGTGAAACAGTACCATGAAAATGCTATGTGTGTGTGTTCTATCTAGAAAATTAGGCATGATGGCACACGCCCGTAATCCTAGCCCTCGGGAGGTAGAGACGGGAGGATAAGGAGTTTAAAGCCAGTCTGTGAAACGAGACACAGCTGCAGAAAATGAGGAGGGCCAGACCCTGTGGCTGAACGTCCACGGAGCAGTGCACACGGCACGGCAGTGCGGACGAGGACAGTCGTCCGCTCCCACGGCAAGGCTCCGGCTTCCCCAGCTGTCAGCAATCACTGTCCCTAGCTTGCTGGTGGAGGACTGAGACTGCGGGTGGCAGGGAACTAGGAAGACTGTTTGCGGATTGCCAAAATGCCTCCTACTAGTAGCTGCAGAGGTGGGGTGGGAAAAGGGCCACCTTTAGTGACCCTCTTTCTCAGGGCTGGCCTGTCCACAACTCCAGTAGCTGTTTCCGGAGCATGAGGTGCAAAGGCCAAGAAGGAAATCTCCGGGTGGGGAGCTGTACTGGTGCCTTCCAGGAATTATGAAACCCGATCCCCAAGTCCAAGAGCAGCTCCAGCACTGCGAAAGAGTCAAAGTCGGGAGATCCCCAAACTCTACTCAGCAAGGGAGGCACTGGGGCTGAGTCCGCTGGGGTTGCTACGGATGTGCGTACTAACCTACTCTCTGCCCTCAGCCTTCTTAATTTTTTCCTTTTTCTTTTCTTCTTTTTTCTTTCTTTCTTTCTTTCTTTTTCTTTTTCTTTTCTTTTCTTTTTTTTTTTGTGTGTGTTTTTCTAGACAGGGTTTCTCTGTGTAGTCCGGGCTGTCCTGGAACTCAGTCTGTAGACCAGGCTGGCCTCGAACTCAGAAATCCGCCTGCCTCTGCTTCCCAAATGCTGGGATTACAGGCGTGTGACACCACGCCCGGCTAATTTTTTCTTTTTTTTTGTAACAGGACTTGAACCTGTATAGGCCTAGTAAAGTGCCCTGCTACTGAGCTATAGTTTTTTTATTTTTCCCATTCACAACTATCTATGACAACAGAAATCTGGGCAGGGTTATAATATGAGGGAGCAAATCCCAGAGTCAGGACAGAAACCAAGACAGAGATAAGATTCAGGAATGGAGTTGCAGTTAATCCTAACTAACACAGCAGCTTCRGACCACTGGGCTTTGGCACAAAGACCAGTCCACTTTGTGAGAGAGCAGCAGGAAGCAGGGGAAGAGGGCAGGCAGGGAGTACGAGACTGGGAGAATGGGTAGGGTTGTGAGGAAAAGTTCCAGTGCGAAGAAACTAAGTTGAGGAGCTATAGGGACTGGCAGGAGGTGACTAGGCACCAAAAGGGTCCTTTGAATTCTAGCTGGTAAGTCCCCACAGGGACCGGCTGTAAATGGGTCCTCCCATCCACTTTGGCTAAGGAAAGGAGGGACATGCTCTATGTGCCTAGCCCTTCGCTATCTCTCAGTTTTAGGAGGTCACATGAGTGAAATGTGCTGTGCCCGAGACAACTCGAGCTAAGCTGGTCGGGTGGCTCCACCCCGCCCTACAGAACCCCTTGCCAATTAGTCAAGGCACAAGGAGTCTCGAAGTCTTGGGAAGGAATGAGTTTTGAGGGGCTTCTCAGTTTGTCCTGGGGCTGACAAAGGAGAGCTAAGGCTTGCATTTCTCCTCCTCAGAGCCACACAGCTCTTGCTTCAGTATCGCTGGGCAAACTAGGTAACTGAATTAATACTGAAGAGTAAAACTCATCCTAGAAAGGGAACAAAGAGAATTCTTGTATTCCGAGAAGCTGTGAACTGGGGACTGATTAGGAATTGGTTCGCTTATTGTGGGTATGGGGCAGAAATCAAACCCAGGGACCTGTTGACCTCCTGTGGTCTAACGAGTCTCTCAGACTAAGAGCCACTTTGCACTGCCCCTGTTTTCCCCTCTCCCAACTTCTGAGCGCATCAGAACCTGATATTCATGTTCCCTGTGATATCAGCAGGTTAGCTTTGAGATTACCCATCAGCCTTACCATACACCAGCAGAGCAATAAAATATGATAGTTTAGAACACAAGTCAGAGGTTTGAAAGATCTAGATTCAGATCTTGGAGAGCCCATGTGATTTCTGAGCTTTGGGTTTATCTGTAAAGTCTTTCTATCTCGAGAGTTAAGACTGTAAAATAACACACACGGGAGCGTCTTTACAATGCTGAATGTCAAGTGAGCTCTCCGTAAGCTGTAGCAGGTACTACACGCCAGACATTTCATGCCGGGCAGGAAGTAGAGACCGGGGGTAGGACAGGAGTGAGCATGGAGATATTAATAAGCTCTGATGCATTTCCACTAGGAATTCTCCCAAGGTGATAAACATCTAGGTGTGAAACTAACCCCTGAACTCATAGCTCAGACCGAGGTACACTGGGAYGGCATGAGATGGGCAGGAGCTCCAGGCAGCCAAGTGCTGTGTGAGGTTTAAACCTTTTGATGAATGGGAAAGAAACATAAAAAGCTGAGAGGAATATATCAGACAAACAATTAGCTAATGGGAGAATGGGAAACACATCAGACAAGCAATCAGAGTGAGCGCAGGTGACACATATTCCTCCATTGCCCGTAAACTTAACTTACCTTGACAAAGTGCAGTGGGGAGAGCACATCCATGAAGAAACTGCTCCATGGGTCTTCGAAGGCAGCATCAGAAAGAAGGCTTATGATTCCACAGTTCATTTCCTGCAAACTGACGATTCCAAGCCAGAGGCTCATCCCTGGCCTGGAGGATACTGCCTCTCCCACAGACATCATCAGGCCTGGGTTCTGAAGACCAAGAGGTCTCCTTCCCCTAGCTGTGTGACTGTTGACCTCCAACCCATGACCATTGTTGACCCAGGACAAGAAGCATAAGACTGGACCCAATGGGATGAAAGCTCCTCACCTTCAGACTCTAAAATGAGCGAGGACAGGTGACATCAGTCCTCTGTAGGGACAGGGGGTGATGGGGCCCTTCAGATACCTACCCAATGATATAGATGTCCAGATTCAGGTCTTGATTGTTCAGCTGAAGTAGGTCACTGAGGTCCACAGTGGGGGCTGCGGAGGCCACGTTCCACGTCACGACATGTATGCTGTGGAGAGGACGTTAAGTCACAGAGAATGGAGGCTAAGATTCTTCCAGAGACATAGGCATGTTTAAGGCTTCCACTGCAGTGATCGTGGGAAATGTGTCTGCATGTTTGTTTGTTTGGTGTTTTTGAGACTGTGTCTCACTATGCAGCCCTGGCTGGCCTCGAACTCCTTATATAGATCAGCCTTCTTCTGCCTCGTAAGTTCTGAGATTGAGGTTGTATAGCGCTATGCCCGGCTTCTTTCTGCATCTYGAGATAGGAAAAGAGGAAAAGGAGCAGCACAGCTTTCACCTTCGCTCTTATGCCCTGAAGGCAGGAATCTCTCCCTCCAACTGGCTCTCCTAGGCAGGTCTGCAGTTGCCCATGTCCGGCAGTACCTGGCACAGAGCTGCCAAAGGGAGCTCAAAAGCTGTTGGCCAGAAGGAAAGAACGATGAGTTTGAGAGACGGGAACCTTTCAGCCCGCTGGCCCCTCCACTGCATACACCTCACTCATCCTCTARGGCTCAGTCGGCTTCTCTGTATGCTCAACCTACGGTGCCCAGGAGCACCGAGAAGGACTTGGAGGTTGATTGTACCTGACCACATGCTTCAGAGCGACGAGAACAGAAGCTTAGAAAGAGTGACAGTGGCAGCATATTCCCTTCCTCACTCCTACCTCGGAGCCCAACAAATTCTGCCAAGGCCTTCATGGAGCCTAGGTACAAGTTCTGAGTAACAGGTTTCTTAATATCCGTCTCAAGAGTCTACTTTCTATTGGGAAAAGTCATCAGTTGGAGCATAACATTCTAATCTCTGCTCTCTACAAGTCTCAATATCAGGAGAAATAATTAGCAGCTCTTAAATACCGTGGCATCATCCATGAGAAGTTCAGAAAAGCAAAGACTTATAGAGGCCTTGCTTGAGGGTGTTGCTATAGCAACACTTCAAGAAGCCCAGGCTGGCTCCAGGACAGAGCAAGCAGGAGTTCAGACTGTACAGAGATGAACCCTGTGAGTTCCAAGACCACCGAGGCACTGAAGCACACGATCCTGAGGACCCGCCCAGAAAGGGGCGGGCAGGCTGTCCTAAAACATATATTCTCCACCAGACCCTGTTCTTAGAGGTACATATTCTTAAAGCGTGACTTGTAAACAAAACAAAACAAAACAAAAAATTCTTGGCTAGCTTAAAGCAGCCCCCTGCCTCTCCTAAGCATATAAACAAAATAATACAAAAACCGCTTTCTCAAGCCCTCTTAGAGACGGTTACTTTGTCTGTTTACAGTCTCCCCCTGCTGTCCAGCAGAGGATTAAGGCACGTAAACCTTTTACTGAATGGTTCCTTGTATTCCCAGGAACTCACTCTAAGTGGATAAAGAATAAAACTAGGGATTTGTCAACCCAATCCTCAGTTTGGATGATTAGTAGCAAATCCATGCACCGTGATTTACGCTCAATTGTACGATTAGCGGTGTTCCTTCGTGATTAAAGAACAAGCATGGGACCAGGCTTCACCTCGCTAAAGGATCTTATCTAAATCTGATTTCGGATTTCTAGAGATCAGAGCCAAATCAAGAAGACCCCATGATGTACTGCTAAAAAACAGGAACAAAACTTCTAATCTACAATTGAAGAGGCGAGTGTTGGTCCTTAGCAGTCTAACTCTGTGTGCTCCAAAAACCAACTGGACACTTGCTTGGGGGAGCATCTGCAGTGACCAACTCGGCAGCCCAAGTTTAGAGCATGCATTGGTCCTAACATAGCCCATTCAATACAGGCCGGACAGAATCTGGGGATCTAAACTAGGGCAGCCTTGATCCCCCTGTGGTTTTAAAAACCAGCCCCACAAATCAGACTGAGATGAAGACAGCTAACCGCCAGGAACCGACCAGCCCACACCTGCGTCCTCACCTGAGTGCAAAGCCTTTCGGCGCGCTCGGCCTCCTTAGATTCACAGCCGACATTATCCTCTCGCGGTGACCCGGCAGGTTGCTGTCTCCCCGATGTGGCTAGTGCGAGCCGRAGCAGCCCTTGGTCTCCGGTCTCGGCAGCACTGCTCCCTCCGGATTGTTTTTCTTCCGGATTCTGACTGCGCTTCGGCTTCCGTAGGAGGTGGATCCAGAGCCTCTAGGGCTTTGGGGTGCGGTTGGGGGAACAGAGGCGGGACTCTACAGCAGAGCGAACCGCCCAGAGGCGGAGCTGAGACCTGCTCAGAGAGGCGGGGTCATACGTGTCATCCACCCCTGACGCCACACCGCCCGCACCGATGTGCGAGTGGGCGGCGGCGCCGCGGCCACCCAGGCCCCGCACTCCCAGCCTGCTTTGCGCGAGGGTGCGAGCGGGAGGGGCGTTGCAGGCGGAAGTTGCTGTGGCTCGCGGACTCGGGTTGGTTTGCGATCGTCCCGCCGCGCACGGTCTTCACTGCCGCCTACCCACCCTCAGAAGCCGGGAGTGGACGGGATGGGGAAGCTCACTGTAGTCTGTCTGGTCGGCCTCCCTCGCTCACACCACAAGTAATTTCTCATGTTCCTTGGCGCCCTCATAGGGGTCACAGAACACTTCCACTCTTTTATGTAACTCGGTGCTCATTTGAGTTTTTCCATCTGAGACAGCACTTCAAGTACTGGGCCTTGTTATACAGACAAAGCTGATTCTCCGACCTCAGCCGAGATTACACCACCAACTCCACAAACTAGTTTGCTGAATACAAAGCAAAAAGCAAAAAAAAAAAAAAAAAAAAACAAACCAAAAACAAAACAAAAAAAAAACCCATGATTCCAGAGAGCAGCCATCCGTGACTGAAAATCGAGTCGTTGCTTCTTGCTGTATATTCATGATGATTATTTACTTTGCCAGACACTTCGATTTATTTCCTTTAGACCTCTGGGTCTTTTTTGAGGGCGGAGGGATCGTTTTTATAGTTACGTCTTCCCTAAGGGAAATGGAGTTTTAACAACATGAAACACAGTCTAGAAAGCTAAGTTAGCGATTTCTACCTTTTTTTTTTTTTTTTTTTTTTTTTTTTTTTTTTTTTTTTTTTTT
>BDUI01003318.1:54186-65926 GCA_002335545.1 Apodemus speciosus | reverse complement strand
TCCTGGAACTCACTCTGTAGACCAGGCTGGCCTCGAACTCAGAAATCCGCCTGCCTCTGCCTCCCAAGTGCTGGGATTACAGGCGTGCGCCGCCACGCCCAGCTGATTTCTACCTTTTAGCACACCTGTAATACCAGCTACTCAGTGATGCCTTGTCTCTATAACCCACAACATCTCCACTACTTTATATGTTCCGGAACCAGGTGTTGTATGTACTTCCAAAAACCGCTGAGACTGTACGTTTGCTCCAAGTCTGAGTCCAGTTTGGGCTATCTTAAAGACACAGGACATTAGAACTGTGCTGTGATTCGTTCTCAAAGTTGAGGGCGAGGGGACAACCTCTGCTACCAAGTGTGCTTTACCCCAGGATGGAAGACAAGAATCACTCAAAGTGACCTTTGACTTCTACTTGTAGCCATAAACACAGTAATAAAACTGAAAGGGCTGGAGAGGGCACTTACAGACCGCTGGCATCGGGTTTGGTTTCCATCACCCACATGGCGCCTTATAACCATTCTAATTCCAGTTGCCAGGGATCCAAGGCCATTTCCCTCTGTGCACTAAGCATGCCAGTGGTGCACATTAATCTTGCCCACTTGCAGTGGATTTAACGCACCTGGTCTAGAATTCTCTTTAGGTCAAGTTGGCCTCAAACACAAAAAGATCCACCTGCCTTCTGAGTGCTGGGATTAAAACCTCGTGGTACTATGTCTTTGAACAAGATTTTTAATTGTGTGTGCACACGAGTGAGCATGTGCACCAGAGTGCAGGTGTCTGTGGAGACTTGAAGCATCAGATTCCCCTGGAGCTGGAGTCATAGGCAGTTGTAAACTGTGATGTAGGTGCTAGGAATTGAACTCAGGTCCTCCAAAAGAACAGTACATAACTGCTGAGCCATCTCTCTAGCYCCCCCTCCCCCCAAGTGTAATTTTTTCTTCTTTATTTCTAAAGTCCAGGCAGACTTTCCCTTATGTTTTGGGTTTTTTCATTCTTTCTACCCAACCTTGTCACCATGTGGCTGCTCAAAAGGGAGAATTCTTCCAGGCAGGTGCCAAGATTTACAGCTTGCTTGTACTGCTGTTTTTCTCCTGAAACTAACAAAACATTTTAAGTCCACGACTTAAAAAAAAAATTAAGAATAATAAATAGCCAGCCTGGTCTACAGAGTGAGTTCCAGGACAGCCACGATACACAGAAACACTGTCTCAGAAAACCAAAAAAAAAAAAAAAAAAAAAAAAAAAAAAAAAGATAATAAATGTATTGCTTAGTAGAGTAAAAGACAAAAGGAAAAATGGCTAGAGATATGCACTGCTGCATCAGAAAACTGAATTGAAGCCAGGCAGTGGTGGCGCACGCCTGTAATCCCAGTACTTGGGAGGCAGAGGCAGGTGGATTTCTGAGTTCAAGGCCAGCCTGGTCTACAGAGTGAGTTCCAGGATAACCTGGGGCTACACAGAGAAACCCTGTCTTGAAAATAAATAAATAAATACTATACCCCCGGCCAGAATCCATACTGTAAGTGACTTTTTGGACAAGGAATACTTTATTTACATAAAATGTCAGAAACACCACTGTGTCTTTTCATAATCCTCTCCTGTAAATAAATTGGGGAGACATCAGTAGGAGCTTTAAGGACATCTAAGTTGAAAAATGGACATAGGAACATCACCAATAAGCTAGACTCCAAAAAACTCTGTCTAGGATTTTATTAGACTGCTTTTTCCCCCAATATACCTGTATTGGAAGATTGAGACAAAAAGGCACAAACTCACATTAAATAAACAGGTAATCTAATCAGTTCTATAAAGTGTAGTCTGTAAAAGAAGTAGCACTAAGAACCAACCCAAGCAAGTCAGAGGTCCCAGGAGGGACAGTGAAGGGAGACTGTGGAAGGATACACACATGCCCACAACAGGGACCCTGACCTGCTCCTCCCCAGCGTCTCTCCACACGGCTGGAGCCCAGCAGGCCCTGCCCCTGCTGAGAGTGAAGCAGACCCTGGGAACGGAATGGAAGCAGCCAGTCTGAAGAGCACACTCAGGGATCACCAGCAGACGGGAGCCCCTCATCACCAGCCCTCTAAGTACTATCAATGTTGGGGGTGGGTAAAGGAGGGGATACTTAAAAGCCAACACTTGCCCAGTAGTGATACCACGGGGATGAAACAGACAGGACATCCCTCTTTTGTGTGTATGTGGGCAGGAGCCCTAAATCCAGGCTGGTCTCAGGAAACTCTAGTTCGGATCATTTGGATGCTTTCAGATGTGGGCAACAGCAGGGGCGCAGGGCGGGTGAGAGCAGGCCAGGACTGAGGCCGGAGTGACTGACAGGTATGGGTCTCGTAAGTCCAGAAGGAGACAAAACATCTTTGACCCTCACTCCATGGAAACTATCTGCCTAGAGTATCAGCTTCTCTCACCATAACTCACATCTGGACTTAAGCCTAGTTAATGAAGGAAAATCTTTAAAAACAAATATGATTTGGTAGGTAATACAGAGCTTATATGAGAACATTTATGTTTTTCTCCATTAGGAATGCCTCTTCTCCAACTTTCCCATGCTACTAGCAGCTGATATGCTAATTACCAACCAAGATGCCCCAAGTGCATTCCTAAAGACTCTACAAGGTGAGGAGACTAATACAGAAGGTTTCTGTAACAGGATCTCCTGGTCTCAAGAGAACCTCAAGGAAGGTCAGAGCTAACCATGCTGAGGGCCTCAAATCTATCCACCCTTATCCAGGAGAACCACAGGGAAGCATCCAGTCAGGATGTCACAGGTACAGGCCCGAGACACTGCCTTATTGCACTTAGAAATGAGTAAGGCAAACACTGACAAGAACGAGAACAATCCATCCTACTTCTCACTCCCCCAGTAGAGACCTGGTCTCTCTAACAGGTGCCCTGGCTATCGTGGGCTTGGATCACTACACACTGGGCTGGCAGACTGAACAAGGCTTGGGAAATGTCAGGAGACACAGCTGTATCCCACGCTCCCACCAGAAAGGCATACTCAGTTTCTGCCAATCTAGGAAAACCAGGAAGTGCTCTGCAGCTGCACTCCCGTGGAGCGTGGGCTTCACCAGCCCACTGTGGTAAGTGTCCTAGGCTACTGCTCGCTTTTGATTGTCCAGGATAGAACTCAGAATGGGGCAGGATAAGCTGAGTTCTTGATCTGCAAATTCCTGTCCAGTGATTGGAAACAGGAAGGTATATGTGTTGCCAGGGGTAAAAGCTTTTTGCATGCTTGTTTGGTGCAGCATGAACAGACCAGGATTCTTGCATCCTAACCAGCCTCAGAGAGGACAGGGGTCTAAGAAAGCACAGAGAGGATTATTGCTGAGTGGCAGCACCAGCCCAAAAGGGAAGGGGAGCACGGACATACAGCGCTCCTGGGGTCTGATCGGTGTCTACAGGCCACGCTGGACAGTTCTCCAGCTGGGCAGTGGTGGGTTCTTGTAGGCTCTGCAAAGAGATCCAGACAGAGTGGGCAGCAGGAGGGCTGAGAAGCCAAGATTTCTAAGAATATTAACCAGAGATGCAATGACTCGAGTAGGGGTTATTTATTATTTGCTAAATTTTCTGAGACTGGCCGGGCCTTGGGTGCCTTCTTGGTGCTTCGAGCACGCGAACAAGAGGTTACTAGGAGCAGAGGTCAGGGTTCTGAAGCCACATTCCTATTGTGAGGAGCTGGGGGTAGGTGTTTCTGTATTTTTAACTCCTCCTCTCTCCCCAAGTGAATATTCAACATTGCCAAAGATCTGCCCAGGAAGCAAAATAGCTCAGTTTATCCCAAGGCTGAAATAAGTGAGCTTAAATAATCACGTCACAAAAGGCAGCTCATGTGAAGACTGAGAACATCACTTGGAAATAAAGGGGGAGGGCATACAGAAATGGGTCAGAGCACAATGGAGAGAGGATGAGCTGTAAATACAGCAGCGTACACCATATATCTTAGAGGATCAGGCTCCCGCACACACAGGCTTTGTAATACCAGACGGTCTATTTGTTCACAATGTTAAAGGGCATCTAGAAATAGCTATAGTAAGGGACTGAAAGTTGCCTGAAGAATGAGCACAGAAAGGCTGTGTCCGAAGATGGCCTGCCACTTAGGAGGGTGGAGCTGCTGGGCCTTCCTGTTGACCACTGTCTTGCAAAACTAGAAAAGAAACAGAAATTATTAAGGAAGCAACAAGGGAAAACAGAAGCACACAGTAAATCATGACAAGTGGAGAAATCCCAGGAGGAAGGGTGCCAACTGATGGGGGCCTTGGAGAGAGGGTACTAGGGTTCTGGCACTGGCTTCAAAACTGGCATCTGCTTAATTCCCCCCMCCACCACCACCCATCTCCCAGAAGCTGCTTCAGAACCCGGGTTGGGCTCTGGGTATAGTGCTTGCCTGTCTAGCACACACACAGCCCTGGGTTTGACCCAGCACTGGAAGAAAAAAAACCATGGAGAAGCCAGAGAACAAAAAGGTCCTAGGTGTTCTTAGCCTCTTGGTGCTAGAGGGTGCTCTTTGAGCAAATAATTTCCTCCCAGCGTAATTGGGGTCAGAGTCAGGTGTCTCATTCTGTGCTGTAGAATGAGTCTTCAAGTAAACAGGTGTATCTGTATACTGTATACAAGTATACATTGAAGAAGAGCCAGCTTTGGGATCTAACAGGACAGGCTTTGGGGAAGAATGACAGGTAAAACAAGGGTCACCCCACCTTAGCCCTATGACCTGGGTGAAAAGTCTCCAGCCCCTGAAATAAGCAATAGCCATAATTCCTTTCTGTGGAAACCCAGGAATCTCCTCGTTAGTACGGCAGTGCCCGTCATTCCTAGAGTGCAGGATGAGGAATGACGTAGGTTCTCATTCCCCAAGGAGCCGCTGGCCTTGAGGACCCAGGCCAAGTGAGGACGATCGGTACGTACAGTGCAGAAAGGGGGTAGCGCTAGTCATCTGCTGTCATTCCTTTCACGGGGTCCTTTTGTCTCATCTGGAACAGAAAAGGCAGAAGGAAATTGAAAGCTTTGGTTGCTGATGGAACTCCACCATGAATGCACCCCGTCTTCTCCATCCTGCCAACAGGGCAGAATATCTCTGTGTGTGCACCAAGCAAAAACAACAAGCTTGAATAAATAAGACCCCGGAGCATACCATTTATAATCTCTCTTGGTCCTACCATCCTCTACAACTTAAAATTTACTAATTCTAAGTCTGGGCCTATTTTCTCTCTCCTTTCATTTACTTATTTACTTATGTTTTAACTTCTACTTCATCTATTTATTTATTTTCAAAGCTCAAGGAAATTTTATTGGATTTTAAGAGAAAAGCACAGCCTGGGTGAACTGAAGATCCAGGCCTACCAGGTGGAGGTGGAGAGAAAAATCATGCCTTTTAAGTTAGGCACAAAAACCACACAGACTGCTTATTTTTATTATTTTAGAATTATTTTCATTTTCTATGTATGAGTGTTTTGCTTGCTTGTAAGCTTATCACCATGTATGTACCTGGTGACCACGGAGGCCAGAGATGTTGTTACAGATGGTCCTGAGCCGCTGTGTGGGTGACGGGAATCGAACCTGAGTCCTATGTAAGATCAGCAAGCACCCCAATCCCTTGAGCTATCTCTGTGGTCCCTGAACTGCTTATTAGGTCGAGAGTGGAAGTGAGCAAGTGGTCTGAGGAATCAGCCCCCAGAGCCTGTACTTTGTGTGTGGGGTGGGGAGTGGAGCTCGTGCGTGTCACGGTACACATGTCGAGGCCAGGGGTCAACTTTGAGGAGTGGGTTTTCTCTTTTCATTTCTATTTGGATTCTAGGGACCGACCTCAGTCACCAGCCCCCCATCTCTCTGTTTCTATTTCTGGCTTAGCAGTTAAGAATACTTGTTGCTCTTGGCAGAGGACCAAGGCTCAATTCCCAATACCACACGGCAGCTTATAACCCTGTATGCTTGTGGTGCACATACATGCAGGCAAAACTCTCATAGACATAAAATAAGTCAATCTAAAAAAAAAAAAAAACCTTAAAAAAAAAGATGCAACTTCTAATCAAAGAATGTGGCCACTTCCCTTCCTGTCAAGGGACAAGGAATCCTACTGAAATAATTCACTGTTTCATTGTTTTAAGCTTATAGTAAAATATCTTAAGAATGCTTATTTCCTGTCTCCTAAGGCCTATATGATATGAAGGGGTTTGTTTTGTTCTGCTTTTGTGAAACAGGCTGTCATTGTGTAACCCCGGCAGATCTAGAACTCCCTATGTAAGAGCACGCACAGAGTACGCCTATAACCTCACACCATTAGGAATCTGAAGCCGGAGACCCTGCCCTGCTGGGGGAGGAGGCTCTCATGACTGGTGACGTGGGACACTTCAAACTTTGATGGTTCTCATGACCCTGTCTCTCAGCTCAGAGTCTTACTATTATTTTCCTTCACTTTCCCAAATATCAGGGTTACAGGCATGTCTGTTTGACACTTTAATAGCACAAGTCCTGAGAAATTATTGTACTTAAAAGCAAAGCTACGACTGTGTTTTAATACACTGGCTGATATTCCAGATGGTCTGCTCCGGGACAGATCTGTTAGGTCAGAGGAAATTAAGATGAGAGCTTGGTTCTGTGGATGTTATGGGAAACTAAATACATGTACACATGTGTGTGCCTGTGTCATGGCTCAGAGGTAGATCAGAGGATACCTCGTGAGAGTCAGTTCTCTCCAGGGAGATCCCAAGGATGGAACTTGGGCACCAGGCTAGCAGCAGGTGCCTTTGCTTACTGAGTCACTTCATGTGCCTACAATGTCAGAGTGTATATTCTCTTTTGTCTGTTCCAGCAACTGAATTCAGTACAGAATAGCTTCTCTTTTTGGCCTCGAAACACAAATCTACCATAACTCAAAACTGAACTCCAAATGTGGTGTCTGTTAGATAATTCATTAAAACAGAGAAATTTGTGTCATCTCTGGGTAACCAGTCCAGACTTCAAAACCTAAACTAAACTCTAATAGAGAGCTAGCAGTCAGGAAGTCTTCCACTTTCAGAGGCAAGAAATAACCCTAACCCGAGCCCACGCCCAGGGAGATCAGCTACCAGCAGCCTCCAGGGCAGTGGCATGAGCAGGGGTGTCAGGCAGCCTCCAGCTAACCACAAAGGAACAGGTGGGAGAGGCCAGACCCACAAAGGGAAAGAAAATACCAAATACTACAGAGTCTTCTTCCTCTTCTTCTTCCTCTTTCTCTCCCTCCYCTGCCCCTCTCTTGAGACGGGTTCTCTTCATATAGCCATGGCTGGCTTAGACCTCACTCTGTAGATCAGGTTGTCCTYGAACTCAGAGACCAGCCTGCCTCTRCCTCCCAAATGCTGGGATTAAAGGTGTGCGCCACCACTGCCTGGCTGATACTATAAGAATCTTAGTCAGAAAAATAAAAATCTTTCAGGCTGGGGCTATAGCGCAGCTGGAAGAGCTTTAGCTCTACCTAAAGAATCGGGCTCTGCCCAGGGTGCACAAGGCCTGGATTGGATYCTCAGCACCACAGAGAGGGAGCAGAATGGTGCAGAATGGTGCAGAATGGTGCAAGATGCACTCAGGAGGTAAAGGCAGGGGGATTGAAAACTCAAGGTGACCCTTGGCTATATAAAGAGTTTGAGATTAGACTGGACTATAGACCCTGTCTTTTTTAAAAACAACAATAAAAACTTAAAAATTTTAAAGCGTTGTATGTATAGTATTAAAAAAAACTTAGTTTTGTGCCTGCTAGACACTTAAGTGCTTTACCACCAAGCCATATCCCAGCCCAACGACTATATTTAGACAAGAGAGAAAAACAAGCCAGGGCTCGAATTAGCACATGAAGGCCTGAACAGTTGCTAGAGGCTAAGACATATTCCAAAACAGCACGGATTTGGTTCTTTCTCTTCCATTACAAGTTAGTTTTAAAATTCTAATTCCAAAGAGGTCCCTCGGATCCATGCTTCCCCGGTGGGCAGTGAGCGTCCACGCTACTGTACAACCCTTCACATACTGGTCGTCTTGAGTGGGAATGGGCACACGTTAAAAGCAAAGTCCTGACTCTAAAGACTGTGAGGAAGGCAGAGCCCTAAGACTGTTTAGAGACTTTGCCCCAGAACTACAGCACTGCCTTATTTATTTATCTACTTATTTATCTTTTTGTTTATTTTATTTATTGGTGTTGTGCTTAACCAAGAACCTTCCTTGCCCATGCTCACTGCTCCAGAGAGCAAGGAACTGTAATGCTTCCGGGAAGCCCGGTTACTCTATACTGGCCACTGCAGGGCAGAGAGTGCCTGAGAGTCCCTGTCAACCCCAACTACAGTCCTGCTGCTCCAGCTGCTAACTTTTCCAGGGAGCAGGGGAGGGTCAGGACTAGTATGACTGGAAGATTCAAGCCTCTTTCTCATGCAGACAGAATTAGCAATGTGACGACTTAGGTCTACAACTTCTGAGGATCCTACCTAAAGAATCGGGCTGTGCTCCAAATCTGGCCACTTGCCTGTTATAGGTGGCTGAATGAATAACTAAAACATCAGCCTTCAGCAGGAACTAACTTGCTCACCACTTAAGAGTGAGTCAGCCTGGGAAGAATGTCATCCCAGAAGGTAGAAACAGTTYCCTGGGAGGCTCTGGAAGGAAGACAGGCTCTGGGCCCAGGCTCTCCCTAGCCTAGCACAGAAGTATGAACGTCTCATCTGCCGTGCACCACGGTACTTGAGGCAAGCCCTCAGCCGAGGTATAAGAGCCCTGCTGGAAAGCACGTCTTCTGCTGGATGGTGAGGCCGTAAAAAGATACGGATTCCTGCTGCAGGATGGCAGAAGGACCCCATGGGCAGAGTGACACAGCTGGGCCCTCAGCCAGACAGTACTGGGCTCTTACACTGACTGTCACCGCAGGCTGCCTCAGAGCAGTGCTGAGCCTCGCTCGCCTGCCTCAGCTGAAGGTGCCTCTCACACTGAGACAGCACTCGACCAAGAGCAGAGAGGTGCCTGGTGGTTTGCACTGAGCACCCCCCTAAATGGGCCTCTGGGGGAAGACTATTCCTTACATAAACAAGAGTGCTGGGTCTTCAGGCTACCAGAGAGCAGACTGCTCTCCTGCTGGGATCAATACCAAGCCCACAATCAAAATATCTAAACAAAAATAAAAAACCAAAAAAATCTTCTCACCTGCAAAAAAAAAAAAAAAAAAAAAAAAAAAGCTAGGGACAACCACACAGAGCAACGGGCTTCTGTATGTGTGTGGCTGTCCTCTCTAGGTAACTGGGTGGTATTGGTAGATCAGCTGAACCTGCCTGCCCCCCTGGTCACCTCAAGTTCCACAGCCTAGCACCATCCCCCACCCTGACCGAGGAGTCACCGCGGCGGGTGCATTACTCCCTTGGCATCAGGTACAGAACACCATATTTGTTCTGTGCCTGTGCCAAGGCCTCAGCCACACTGTATTCCTGAGCACAGGCTGTTCTCCTTATAGTCCCATACTGCCTGGCAGTAACCTTATCTACAACAGAGTCGGACTTATTCTTAGAACAACAGCTAATGGTGCCTTTAGATGTGTCCAAGTCCCAGTCTCCTTGACAGCCACACACTATGAGTCCCCTGGCATCCAGCTCACCTCATCCAGCTGTCTCTTCGTCTCTTCTTCCATCCTCCGAATGTCATCCATGGTCAGATCAACCCATTTATCGAGCCAACAGAACAGCTGCCTGTGAAAGTTTGTAAACAGACGCTTCTCTTGCTAGAAGGAGGAGGGAAGCAAGTCAGAGGGTGGAGAGGGAAAGCCCCTCTGACTCCTCCTCAGGGAAGAGCGCTACCTGGCTGCCTTATCTGGATCAGACCCAGGTCAGAGCCTTTGCCTTCCTGTTTCTGGCAGGTAAGTGTTCCAGTAAGGAGGGCCAGCCACCCCCCTTACAGGTGAGCCCTTTATCCCCAGTACGACCAAGACTCCCGGGCTCTAACAACTGCCACATTTTCTACAAGTCTCTGGTGCCTAATGCCTGGTTATGATCAGCCAGCAGCTATGAAATGTGGCCCAAAAGTGTGATTGTGACACATGTGAGAGCTGTCCCCTGGCTCACAGTGCCTCTTGCCTTCTGGCTTGGAAAGGGAAACTTGCTTTCTGTGGGGTTCATGAACGGCAGAGCCTTTCCTGTTTGTCTTCTTTCATCTGTTTCCTTCCTAGTCACACGTGCTGCCCGTAGAGGGACAGCATCAAAATGCAGAGCAGTGTGTGCAAGGGAGGGGCTAGCAAAGTGGACCCAAGACTCTAGTGCTAGCAGCCGGGGACAGGTCAGTTACCGGGTCCACAGTGTCAGAACACAGACACACGGGAGAAAGGTCTCGGCCTAAAACTTACCTTATGTATAAAGTTTTCCACTTTGTTCTGCAAGCCCCACCACTTGAATTTGACAGTAACCAGTTTGTATGCACACATATATGGGCAGTCTTTCTGATTGACAAGTTCTTGCTGCAGTAGAAAAATACCCAGAAGCAGGTAAAAGAAAGATCTTAGGCGGTTTGAACCCCACTCACACCCTCCTCCAAGAGGAGAGGCCTACCCACAAAATGCCTGGCCCCCTGGTGGTAAGGGTGTGAATTGTACCTTCCAATTCGGGCCCAATGGTCCTCGTCCTGTTTTGATAGATTTAAATTTTGCTGGGTCTTCCTCTGCCTTGTAATCCTGAGAACAGTGGGAATGGGGTTGGAAGAGAGAATGAGGGGAGAGGAAAGGGGGATGAGAAGGCGGAAATGGCAGTTTTCATGAGAGGGCATTTCCTGCCAGTTCTTTCTGGTTTGTGTGCCATGAAACAGGCCCACGGGTTTGTATGTAGCCCTGGCTGGCCTGCACCAGCTCACTGTGTAGACGAAGCTGACCGCCATGCCCAGCTACTGGAGTTGCTGGTGTGGAGTGTGGGAAAATGTTACAGACAAGATAAACAACTGTCTGCTGGATAGTTTCTTGTTCTGTTTTGTTTTCCAAGACATAGGTGTATGTAAACCTGGCCATTCTGGAACTCACTCTGTAGACCAGGCTGGCCTCAAACTCAGAGGTCTGCCTACCCCTGCCTCTGTGTGCTGGGAATAAAGGTGAGCACYGCCCCCACCTTGGCTGTGCTAAAGAGTTTCACGTTAACTTGACACAAGCTAAAATTATTGGAGAGGTGAGAACCTCAATTAAGAAAATGTTTCCAGGTTTGTAGAGATGGCTCAGTGGTTAAGAGCACTGGCTGCTCTTCCAGAGGTCCTGAGTTCAATTCCCAGCAACCACATGGTGGCTCACAACCATCCGTAATGGGATCCGATGCCTGAAGAAAAGAAGATGTCTCCGTAAGACTGGACTGTAGATAAGACTGGGCATTTTCATAGCCATTGCTGGGGAGGCCCAGACCGTCGTGGGTGGTACCATCCCTAGAYGGGTGGTCCTGGGTTCTCTAAGAAAGCGGGCTGAGCAAGCCGGACAGCACCCGCCTGTACAGCCTCTGTATCCTTCCTGCCTCGTTGATGAGGAACTGTGATGTGGAAGCATAAACAGAATAAACCCTTTCCTCTGCTGTGGTCATGGGATTTCATCACAGCAAAAGTGACCCTAAGACAAGTTGGGTGCCAGGATAGCGGAGCACTGCTGGGAGAGGCCTGGCCATGTGTCTTGGAGAGGGACTAGAAGGGCCGCTGAGTGTCAAGATCTTAGTGGGCTGCTCTGCGGAGCTCGGAGGACAAGAATGGTGAGGGCCAGGCAGAA
>BDUI01003317.1:62600-73022 GCA_002335545.1 Apodemus speciosus | reverse complement strand
GACCTCTACACTGAGAAAGATGAGCACTGAAGGCCAAACGGCTGGCTCTGGCCCACTATAATGTTTAAGTTTGAGACCAGCCTGGTCTACAGAGTGAGTTCCAGAACAGCCAGGGCTACACAGAGAAACCCTCTCTCGAAAAACCAAAAATAAACAAACAAAAAATAAATAAAGCAATAGACCAACCAGCAAAGGAACAAAACTCCAAAACTGTGACGCCAACGGAATGCTTTCCTCTTCTAAAGCTGATCACCTCAGGTATTCCGCTACAGAAATTCCGGAACAGAAAGGTAACTCACTCAACTCTCCTTCCCGCCTTTCCTTCTGAACTCTCACAGCTGCCCACCCTTGCCTGGGTTTCTACRGGAATCTACAAGACAGGCATTGTGCTCAGTGTCCTCTTCCTCTTCCTGATCCTCTGAGCAAACTCATCCTTCTCACAGCCACAGCCATGTGAACAGGGTGCCACATGCACCCTCTTCGGAACTGCTCTGCAATCCCACCTTCTACCCGCTCGCCCAGGAAGTGAGGTTGAGAGAATGTTCACTTCTGAGTTTTCCCCAAAAGCACCAATGGTGCAGATCACAGCTCAGCATACACACCCTGCAGCAGCCAGTTCCGGTGTGGGCCTGTCTCCTGAGCAATCTGTCAGTGGAGCGCGGCCCTGCTATCCTTGACAGGCTTCTGAGCAGCAGYAGCGCTGAGTGGGTGTGCCAGGGTCGGACCGAGCCTGGGAACCTGAGCTCCTCGCTGCCTGGCCCTGTGTAGAGGAAGTCCACCGGCCTTTGCTGCCGCTTCCAGCAGTGACATGTTCAGAGCGGTGACACCCCAACCAGGCAGAAAAACAGACCAAGCCAGTCTATCTGAAATTAGGTGACCCAAATTATCTTCACTTCTCTTATGTGTCTGAGAGTGAATTTTTAAATTCTGAATGTGTTCCAGAAGACTCTCCTTAGGTTGTCATCTGCCTGAAGCTACCCACTGGAGGGTAACTTGCACACCATAAAATCTGCCAATATTCGATATACAGTTTGATGACTTTTGA
Organism: Apodemus speciosus; assembly: GCA_002335545.1. NCBI lineage: Eukaryota > Metazoa > Chordata > Mammalia > Rodentia > Muridae > Apodemus > Apodemus speciosus. Next base: position 71,977 of record BDUI01003317.1, on the reverse strand, counting down.
CTGATGTGTACAGTCATGAATCCGAACATACTGCCTTCGAGATCTATGCATTTCCACCTCCCTAGTGAATATGTCCCGGGGTCCATGGTTAACTCAAAATGAACCTGATTTGCCTTCTAGGCTGAATGCCCCGTTACCTAAGTGAGGGTACATCCTGTCTCCTGGCACCTCACCTGTAGCTGTAAGCATGCCGGATGCCAACACCCTCACAGGCTGCCAGTTGTAGCCCTGGTCTAACCCGTCCCGAGAGGCTGCTGATTTCAGCTACTCTGAAGTAAGGGAACCAGGACCAGACATCAGGTCTAAACAATGGGTTGGAAGTTTCAAAGGGCCAGGAGCCCTACAAGTCTGAGAATGGATGCTTCCAAGAGACAGGCAAACTCAACAGATTACCTTCACTCCTGTGGGGACAAGAAAGAAACCACTCAAAACCTTAAGTCCAAACATCCTCAGAGCTAATAAAATAATCAGCCAATGAACGAACCTGCTCAGGCTTCAGAAAAACCAAGCATTAGCTGTCGAGGAGCCAGGCTTTCTAGCTGCGTGAGCTGAAGGCTCRCTATCTACACCCTCCCCTCGGAAGCAGAGACTGCACCCACCTACTCTCTCCCCTCCCCAAGCACAGCTACCAGACACATGCTGGAGACCTGGCCAGCGAATGAGCTGAGTTCAGGGAAGAGCCACCAAAGCTCTCTTTCTTATGTCTACAGAATGAGCAACCGATTCTGAACCAGAGGAGCACAGAGCAAATTATTTCAGGGTACCAAACTGGAGGCGGGAAAAGCAATGGTAATGATAAAACGAAGGTTTGGAGTCGCGGCCTTCTAGGAAGAGCTGGTTTGTAACTGGTTCCTAAGAACACAGCATGCAGTCCACCCCTTGAACTTAAAGAAGCAGAGTCAGGAAAGTGTGGGGACAGTCACCACTAAGGCACATTCTCTGCAAGCTAAGTTAGTTTCAGGCTGGTAACTCACATCCCCCAAGGCTGATGTCACTCTGAAGACATCAGAAGAGATAACCAAGGGGCAGCCACCCTTTGGCATTCACCATGTAAGACAATATATATCTGAAGAAAATCTGACACCGGCAAACACATCCATTCACACAGGTTAGAGGACAAACACCTCAGCTCAGGACCCCTGTCGTCCACAACACAGACACTCAAGGATCTGCCTGCATTGAGGTTTCTGATCTGCTGGACACTGACCCTCGATGAACATTTTTCACAGAGAAACTGGCTGCAAAGGTGCAGCCTCTCACACCCAGCCTGTGCTACCCAAGCAGATTCAGCACAACCTGCCATACTACAGAAGGGTCCGTCTTCGACCTCCCAGCATCCTCCATCTCCCAGCATCCTCCATCTCCCAGCATCCCCCACCTCTCAGCACCCTCCATCTCTCAGCATCCCCCACCTCCCAGCATCCTCCATGTCCCAGCATCCTCCATCTCTCAGCATCCCCCTCCTCCCAGCATCCCCCACCTCCCAGCATCCTCCATCTCTCAGCATCCTACACCCACCTCCCAGAATCCTCCATCTCTCAGCATCCTCCATGTCCCAGCATCCTCCATCTCTCAGTATCCCCCTCCTCCCAGCATCCCCCACCTCTCAGCATCCCCCGCCTCTCAGCATCCCCCACCTCTCAGCATCCTCCACCTCCCAGCATCCTCTGTCTCCCAGCATCCTCCATTCTTCAACATCTTCCTCACTCCCAGCATCCTCTGTGTTGGTCACAGGGATTGGAGAAAGGACAGAAGTAGACATTATCTGAGATCATTTGAGAATTCGCCTAAGAAACTCATGCTTCCTAAATGACTAAAGAGAGCCAACATGCAAATCAGTCAACTAWAGTACCAATAGTCTGAAGAGTGGATGACAATTCAGACTCCCTAAGCGGGTGCCCATCAACCCTCTTCCTTAAGGCCCTCATTGAAACATTTGTCATAAATTCCAAAGATAACACTGAGTCCATGGGAGGAAAATGGCACTGAGCAGTATGTGTGCAGACATGTGCACATACGTGTGTGGCTGCCTCTGTAAACATGTGTCTCATGGTTAAAGTCAAGCCAGGAAAAGGCAAAGGAGTGTTAGATTTCAGAAACAAAAATCAGAATCGTGGAGTCAGAACAAACCGCTGAGCCCAACTGCGCAGAGCTTGGACCACAGTGAGGGAGGGGAGTCAACATGAAAGAGGTTAAAAGAAGAAGTGCTTCAAGCATCCGGTGTGCCCCGTGCATCTCTAGCATGGCGTATTGTGCCCAAACTACAGATTATGCAGATCTAAACCACAAGGCCAGCAAAATGGCTCAGTTTCTAACAGCACTTGCCACACATCCTGATGACCTGAGTTCTACCCCTGGAACCCACATTAAGGTGGAAGGAGAGAATCAACTCTACAAAGTTATCCTCCGACCCCAATATAAGCTATGTTGGTGTGCATGCGCGCGTGCATGCGCACACCAATAAAGTTTTAAAAGTACTAACAATAAAACAAAGTCTCCCTCCAGAGTGGCTATAACTATAGTGGCTGGCCATCTTAGGCTGAATAAAAAGAAGCATTCACAGTCCCCCACACAGCAAGTTTGAAGCCCACAGCATCAGGGGCGAGCTGCCCAGCACACTGATGTAATGGCCCCAGCAGCAAACCTGGGCTTCACTCCTCGCTTGCTGTCAGTCTTATCCAGTGGAAAGTTCCACACTATCTCCTGCCCTCGGGAACTCTGTGGAAAACTGCCTCTGGATAAGCCTCTTCCAACCCAGTCATCATATCAAACTGCACGGTCCAAATTCCCAGGCTGAGGGTTCAATTAACCTGCATGAACAAGGGCTTCTGTTCCCAGGGCACCGCCCCAGGGCATGTTGGCCGGGCTGCTATTACATCAGCTCACTGACAGGAAGTCATCAGAGCATCAGTCCAGAGGCAGGAAACTGTTCTCTGGGCACCAGAGCCTTGCCTGGAGTGCTCAGAGAAGAAATTAAAGCCGGGGTGGGAAGGATTAGGCACGTACAGAATGCAGAGACCTTGCACGCTCAGTACTTACCTCTTAGGGGTCCACGCCTTGCCGCAGAAATGGTGTAATGGTGTAAGCTATAGGTCGCCTGTCAGTAACTGCAGCCAGTAAAGATGCAGCACACCCATTTTCATCACCCAGGGGAGAAGCAGGAGTCCACCTCATCCCCCACCGCTGCTTGACTCTGTGACCTTCTGCAAGTTACTTAATCTCTCTTTGCCTTTCCTCATGGGGCTAGCTGGGTGACTAAATGTATTAAAATGTATAAAGAGGTTGTGATTCTCCAAGCACTTAGAAACAGGGCCAGTTGCATCATTGATGCATAATTTAAATGTTTGGAAAGCAAACACAGACGAGAAGAGAAAGGAAAGGGAGGGAGAGGGGAAAGGTAAGAGTTTAGGGGGATGGGGAGAAGAGAAAGGCAGAGGGTTTTCTGGGGCCTCGGATGTAACGAGGCTTAAGTCCCACGACCGCTGACTTAACCACAAACAGCCATTCCCTAGACTGTTCAACTGTTCGAAGCTATGCCTCAGGGACATCTGAGTGTCGGAAGACAAGAAAGTGACACCCTGTGTAGCTGCTGCTGGTGCTGTGAAGTGGCAGGAGTGTGGAGGGCAGAGGAAGCCCCCACGCGGCGCGGCTGTGGTGCCAGACAGACAGCTGCCACGGAGAGTGGAGCAGCCCTGCAGGCCACGCTGACCTCCGCTGTGAATTTTTATCAGTGATTTTACCGAGACGATTCGCATGATCTCAGACAAATCGCCATGCGAAGGGGTGCTTCCTTGTGTGTTAGTGTACTCAGTGTAATGCCACAAATTCAGACTCTTAACAACCATGAAAAGGTTGAACTTTCCACTGTCACCCCCCTTTGTCCCTCCATGCCACCTCTGGACAACTGGTCTACCTTTCATCTCTGGTTTTGCCTAGATGCTTCACACACATGGTTTCTACACACTTTACACACAAGACCACAGAACAGGGGCCTGGAGAGAGAGATTGCTCTTGCACAGGACAAACTTGTTTCCCAGTACTTTTACAGTTTACTCGCACTAGGAGGCTCACAACCACCTGTACCTCCAGCTCCAGGAGATTCGACGCCCTCTTCTGGCCCCTACAGGCACTGCACTGATGTGCACATATACACAGACACAAAAATAAAAATAATTGTAGACTGTGGGATACATCAAGTTCACCAATGCCTTCTTAACAAAGGTTGAATGCCACTCCCTTGCTCCCGGCCCTGCTGGCTTCCCCATGTCCTTGGGATGAAGTCTAGAGCTAACAAAACCTATGGTGATCTATCTGTTGCTGCCTGCCACCTTGGCATCAGGTCCTGTCTCCTTGTGCTCTCACCACTATGTCAACTACCTCATTCTCTGCACCAGTTCGACTCTCCTGCAATACTTATCTACCTACAAGGTCCATCCTCCAGTCTAAATTCTGATTTCACACCAGCTGATGGAGGTCAGCTGATGATGATAAGGCTTGACACTCCCTTCCTGGACCCTGGGTGAGCTACAATGCACTCACCAGCCCACACCTGTCTCCCGCCCTCCTAAGACACAGTCAAGTCTGATAGTGCTCCCTGTTCACCATGAGGTCTTGTGCACCTKCCTGGAACTGTTGCAAGGGATCAATGGATGACAAAGACAATGAAAGCCTAGATGGGGTTGAATAGCTGGTTGGAGAGGTGGAGGTGGGTAAGGCTGTAGGCCCCGCCTATCATGATCCTCTAGGTGTGTTTGTCTGGCTCCCTGGTTTTCATTTCAGTTGTCCCTCATTTGCCAGCTATGCACTGTGCCTCCCGATGGCTCTCTGACACAAAATTCCCGCGTGCTTGCTCTAACTGTGGCTTGGGGAATGTCAGCTCTCACAACCAGGGAGTCTGGGGAATGGGGTACAAAGGGGTGTGCATGTATATTGGAGGCCAGTGATCAATGCCAGGCATCATTTTGATCACACTCACACACACACACACACACACACACACACACACACCACCCAGTGTCTCTTACTGAATCTGGCACTCACCAACTGGCTAGACTTGCTGGCCCACACACTCCAGGCACCTGCCTGTCTCTGCTCATCCTCCACTGTATGAGCCTGGGTCTTCATGGTGGACACTTTACCAAAAGAGCCATCGCCCCAGTCCTGACCAAGGTTACTAACTGAACCATGGGACTAGGAGGAGCAGGCCTAGAGCAAGAGTAGGGTTGGGTTCACACCACGGAAATTTGGTCCTGAGATCTGCAGGAGTAGGATCGCTTCCCCCACTGCCCTGAGCCTGCATGTCTCAGTGCATATAACCCCGCAGCCTCCACCCTTGCCTCCCCAGAGGAGGTCACATAACTGGTAGGCAGGTTTGCCCCTTGGAAGGTCATGTCCAGTAGCACCTAGAATTCTTCCTCATGCAAACGAGGCATCCCCAGCACCCTGGCCCCATGCCAATCATGTGTACTCACTCTGGTAGCCTCTACTTACCCCACAAAGACTTAAATAGCCTTGTTACCCCCACCCTAATGAACTAAACTAGTTCTCCTAAGCTCCTCTCTCTCACCGATGACCTAGCTTCCTTCCCTCCAGTCCAGCCCGGTGCACAGTGGGCCTGGCTACCCCGAGAAGAAGAGTGGACGCAGACAGGCAGCTCTCCAGTACACTCTGGTTGTACCACACTTCACAGACCAACGCAGACGCCCGCTGCCTTCTGCTACCCAGTGTTGCTAATATTACATCCCCTCTTCTCTCTCTCACTTTTACCCTAGCTGGGAAAGCACCCAAGCTGGGACTCTGACTAGCCATGGGACCCGGCGTAGGTGACACGGTCACTTCACCAACCCCATCTTCGCCACTCGGTCTCTACAGAATTCTGACTTTATGTTCTTCCATGCTGCGTGCTTCCCACCRTCATCCAGAGCCCTGTAGACAGAAAGTTCCAGCTGCCTACCACAAGGCCAACCCCATCCCGGGGTGTCTCAGTTCCTTCTCTACTGCTGAGATAAAGCACCATGACCGAAGCAACTTATCGAGGGAAGGGTTTATTTGGGTTAATGGTCCCAGAGGGCATCGGCATCACCGAGGGGAAGGAAGCGCGCCGGCAGGTAGATGTGGCAACTGGACCTCAAGGTGAGAGCAGAGGGCTCGTGTCCTGAACCACAAATGGGAGGCAGAGAACGCTACCTGGAAACAACACACGGCTTCTCAAACCTCAAAGCCCACCCCATTACATACTTCTGTCACCAAGGGCATTCTTCCTAAACCTACCCAAACAGCATCACCAATTAGGGGCCAAGTATTCAGGCGCAGGAATGGGGGTGATACTCCATTCAAACCACCACACCAGGGCAAGGAAGTGGCACCCTTTGAACCCAGTGAACCTGTGAGGAGCTTAAGTCCATACAGATCCAGTAAGAGCAAACGCTTATAATGTTACATACTCCTAAGCCCTTGTGTTCAATTTAAAATACCATTTGTGCATAAAGCAGCTGGTTTACAGACAGCCATGTTGTGTGCTACTCAGCCAGGACTAAGCCGGGTTGTAGAGATGTATGCAGGGCCATTAGCTTCCCGGCGACAGGGTCTCAGAAACCACATCTCTCTTCTGGCCTTCCCCCAAAGCGACAGTAGGACACAGGAAGGGGAGACCATATCTAAGAGGCTTTCTGAGTTTCACAAGGGAAGAGCGCCTGGCCTATGCAAACATCCACAAGGCATGCCTGCATGTCATACATGCATTCAGCCTGCATCTCAGGGGTGCACACAGCCTGCATCCCAGATCAGAAAGGAAGCAAAACCCTGAGCAAAACAGGACGGATCCAGACTCAGCAAAGACTGTGGTTAAACAGAACTCAATTTTTCTCCAATAGAAAATCCAAAAGAAAGTCAGGTGTAGTAGCACACACCTTTAATCCTAGTACTTGGAAGGCAGAGGCAAGCAGATCTCTGAGTTCAAGGCCAGTCTGGTCTAGAGAGTGAGTTCCAGGACAGCCAGGGCTATATACAGAGAAAACCTAGCCCCTCCCCCCCAACCCCCAAAAAAGGAAAAAGCAAAGAATAAAGAAAACTCAAWGGAATAAGGAAGATTTAAGAATCATCAATGCACAAGAACCACATTTACAGGGTAGCAGTTAAATGTCACCTTCCACCTGACAGACACTTCACACACATACACACACACACATATGCAGCCAGAGCTCACGCCTTCCAGGCCAGATGTCACCCTCTAACCTCCAACACCTCCCTCCAATAGCTGACAGGCATCCCTGTCAATGCACTGGAGAAGACGGCTTTATGCAGCAGGAAATGGCACACATCATTTAAGGAGACCCAGCTCCCTGTGAGCCACCGGGACACAGACATGGCTCTCCCACCAAGTGGGTTGGAGAACACACTTTCAGCTGAAAGACTCCATTCTTTAGAACCAACCTGTCAGCCACAAAGCAGATGCCCAAAGTTTCTCTGGGATGCTTCATAGTGAGGGGACAGACTCAGTATTGTTTCAGGGTAGAATTCCTYCTCAGTCCTTTTACTTGTGAACTCTAAGCAGAGGCCCTTCAGAGCAGTAGATACCTGGGAGGAAGGGAAGAAGGGACACCCTACAGAAAATGGCCTGTTTCTAAGGTTTAAAATTATTGGAAGAGTTTTCAACTTTCTCCCAGCTGTTCACAAACAGAAAAAGGGGGGTTAGCATTTGGGGGAAGATCAAATAAATATAGGACAGGCAGTACACTTGACAGTCTCCATATGCCATTACCATCTCAGATCAAAACAAAGGCAGGGAGGCGTAGCTACAAGCAGGAGGAAGTGATAATTGGCTGTCAACTCAGATCATGGGCTGTGTGTGTACACAGATCATGGGCTGTGTGTGTACACAGATCATGGGCTATGTGTGTACACAGATCAGGGGTTATGTGTGTACACTGATCATGGGCTATGTGTGTACACAGATCATGGGCTGTGTCTATACACAGATCATGGGCTGTCTGTGTACACAGATCATGGGCTATATGTGTATACAGATCATGGGCTATATGTGTATACAGATCATGGGCTATATGTTTATACAGATCATGGGCTGTGTGTGTACACAGATCAGGGGTTATGTGTGTACACAGATCATGGGCTGTGTGTGTATACAGATCATGGGCTGTGTGTGTCCACAGCCTACAGTGGCAGAGGACAGACACTGGACTGTGCGGCTCTCAAGTGGCTCCAGCTCTCCAGCTCATGTTCTGACTTGTGCCTCACTGCACACAAAGAAGCCTCTGGCCCAGAGAAACAGCAGCAGGGGCCCCACACTGGAGAGTCTGGAAGAACTACTAACCTGGGGTCCTCGGGACCACGGTCTGGGACTGTGCTCGGGGCTCACGGACACTATAGGCCATCTATGATAGTCAAGGGAGAAGGGGGGAGGAAGCTGGGCTGAGCTACTCTCCAGAGAAAGAGAGCGAGCTTGCGGTGAGGGGTGCAGGGAGGAACAAGCAGGAACATGGGAAATCTTCCCAAAGAAGGGAAGATTTGGAGACAACGGCTATCCTGTTTCATGGAGAACCCCAGAAGACCTTGAGCATAAATCTTAAATCCAGTCCTTAGGCAGAACAACCGGCTACTGAAGGCTTCCCCGGAACCTCCCGTCCCTTCCTCCCTCTGCTGGGAGAATTCACAGATAATGTGACTTTAATCATCTCCATTTCTTCCTGTTTGGGAAAGGCATGGCTCTTCCCACAGAACAAACGCTTTCTGGGAGGGACAGACTCTTCCCTCCACATGGGAGATTCCCTCTGAGTCAGCTTGTACTGATAGCAGCAGCAGCAGCAGAGGGGCAGCTTCAGGGCAGGACTCCCTCCGCCGACCAGCCGCCACCGACCAGCCGCCGCCGGCCAGCTGTGCCCAGAGACTTGCCATTAGAATGCAATGCACACACCTTGAGATTTGTCTTTTTAATGTGTTTAGCCTAGTGGCTGTCAGTACATTCAGAGTTGTACAACCAACCCCACTGTTCAAGGGGAGAGCCCTCCCATCCCCCCTCTCCAAAGACATCCTATCAGTGTTAGCTGTCACTCCTCAGTCCCTGTCTCCGTGAGTCTCGGTCATCACTAACCTATTCCCACTCCTACAGATTTGCCCATTCTGAGATGCTGTAAGATGATCCCCGGAACCACAAAAACCAAAAACATAAATAAATAGGATCGATGAACAGAATAAACACTGAAAGCTCTACTTCTGTACCTGGCTTATTTCACAAAGCATGCTTTTAAAATTTATCCATGTTACATTATGCATGGGTAAGCCAGGCGGTGGTGGCGCACGCCTGTAATCCCAGCACTCTGGGAGGCAGAGGCAGGCGGATTTCTGAGTTTGAGACCAGGCTG